>WEZZ01038644.1:0-11492 GCA_013400585.1 Chloropsis cyanopogon | reverse complement strand
AACACCATATGAAGGGGTAAACCAGAGTTAGAATGACCTAGTTTCAGCATATTATTATTATATGGATTACGCAGATTTTAAATTTTAAACCACGAATGAAGCATGTATTTCCATTTCTCATGTCCAATAAAGAAAATTACTTAGGAGTACTTGGGGATTGGTCATGATTTTGGCATCTTGTGCAAGAAACCCATGGTAGTTATACTGTGGTGTCTTCTCATACTACCCAAAAAAAGCAAGCAGGTCCCTCAGTAAATCACCCCTGAGCACAGAATGAAGCCATGCCAAACTGTTCTGAGTTAGGTTATTGAATCTGGAATGCTCGATAAGCTGAGGCTTCTGCTCAAAGATGGGAAACCACCGATTTCTTTCTGCTCAATTTTTAAGTACAACAGTATATATGAAGTATATTTTAAGCAACTTGTACAGTATGAAATACGCAATGAATTCCAAATTATTTTTAAAAACAGTTCAAAATTGTCATTTTAAGCTTGCATTAACAGCCTCTCCCTGATGAAAATTTTGTTAATATTGAAGTTGATTATACCAGGCTCATTCCTTAAGGCATTTGTCTGAACTTATGGAATAAATACATTTAACATAAAAGTCACTTTCCACAGAATGCAAATGTATGTTACTGCATAAAACATCCAGGTCTTCTTTCATTAAAAGGAAGATAGAGTCTAATGCACCCAGTTCTAACAGGTTGTCTAAAGACAATCTTCAGAAAGGACCTTTCTATTTTGAAATGCAACACTCCTTGTCTCTGAAACTCTGTCTGCTTTACACCTTTTGCCATTTCCCAGTGTTAACCACCACTCTATCAATTGCATTCAAAAAGCTGGAAGCACTTCCTGTTTCTTCCCTTGTCCAAGGCATGTTCATCACCTCTCTAGGGTTGTCTCCTAGAACAAGACAAAAATTGTTCTTCAAATCCCACCAGCTCTTGTCTGGATTGCTGCTCTGTTCAACAACAGGTCAGCAATGCTGTCTGTAGGTCTAACTAGATCATATGAGGCAAGGCTGAGTAAACAATGATTTCTGAAGTGCCCTGGGGTCTCCAGTGCTCTGGATGGACAATCCTAACAGCTTCTCTTGGACTTCTGTCCTCTAATAGTATTTAAACTTGCTATTGGATAAAAGTTCTCAGAAATCACTGTATTTTTTCATACATGAAGTTACCTAGTTACATTAAGCCCAACTAACATCCTTCCCAAGAGTAAATTTGCCAAGAAATGATAAGTCCAAAACCTAAATACCATCCATGTGAGCTAGACAGCTTGCCTTAGCCAGCAGCTCGCTAACCTCATTCTAATTCTGAGGATGACAATGATGACTGCAGCTTTCCACAGACTTTCAGTGTTTTCTCTCAGTGGAGATCTGATTCAATGTTTTATGTACTCAGTCTGTAATAAGATCCGTGCAGAATGGTTCTGATGTATATTCCTTGCACTCCCAAACCTCCTACTGCCACTCACAGTCACTCTTGGAGTTCAGGAAACACAGGAGCCATTTCTAAACAGTAGCTTAACACACAAAATCATGTTTTCCAAGGGGAAATAATACACAGCTTGTGCATGTGAGGAGAAATCTCAAAATATTCCTTGGTTTCAGTCTAATTTTTGCAAAGCCTGAAGGATTTGGTAAATAATCTCTTTCCTCAGCTGCAGAATTGTGATTCTGAAGCCACACTGTACAGTTCATGCCCAGCTGGTTTTGCTGAGCAGAGGGCAAATGGGAACCAGAAATTGCATGGAAAGCCTATCTCTAAAAATGGTGTTTTAACATCCTTAAGTTTGACCATCACGTCTGCCAACAAAAGTAAATTCTGTACTACACAGGACATAGACTGAGTAAGATTTTCTGAAGTGNACATAGACTGAATACGATTGTCTGAAGTGGTAAATGGCAGTTTGTGGGACGAGGTTCCCAGTCCCAGCTCGAACTTTATGGGCAGTATGGCAATAAAACATCAGACTATAAACATGGCTAGTCAAGAATAGAGACATGCGTGTAAAAATATTTATAAACAAAGCTACAATACCACACCTTCCAAGTTCTGTTTTTCTGTGAAACATTTAATCATTACCCATTTACAAAACAGGATATGAACAGTTTAAGAGGGGAGTGAAAGCGTGAGGGGCTGCACATAATCATTTCCTGTCGGGCTTCACCAGCTACTTCTGTGACCCGTGCTAATCAACAATCAGAGATAGGAAATGCCTTTCAGAAGTGTTCCACTACAGAGAATTCAAGGCAGACTTTTAATAACACAACCCCCAGAAAAGGTGTTTATCCTGGATTCCAATATTTTGTGAGGGCCCTCAATATCACTAAAAATTTATGCTTTTCTACTGCCTGAGATTTCTAGTTTTATAGAATTTCTATACTTGCTGAAGTCTTCATAAAATTATGAATTTTGAACACTTGGCTCCTCCGGATGCAGAAGAGATTTTCATCTGATAATTAGATTTCAGTAAACTGAATATGTTTCTGAAGATTCTTTTCATTATGGAAGATTTTCCCTTCAGAATTTAATCTGTAATTTGGACAATTACTACTGTAGTATGTACTATTACCACTATTTTGTCTTCCTAAACAAGTAGGAGACATATACATGGGGCACACATTCTAATCCGTGTGTTCAAATTTGATTTGAAAGCTTTGTTTTTTCACTAAGAAAGAAAAAGCAAATATCCCAGGAAGTGCCAAGGTATTCCATGTAGCATTTTTTCTCTTGAATAAGATGCTATTTTCTTTTTTTTTTTTTTTAATTTCGTTTTCAATTCCATCTGTGTTATAAGAAACTTCAGAATATAAACCAAAACACCAGCATTTTTTTATCAACAGTCTTGCAAAACAAGATGACTAATATATGAAAGGCATAGTTTCCCAGATATTCCCTTCACTGCAGTCAGGTGCTAGCTTCAAAATCTGTCACTAAATTCTACCAGTGCTGCATGGGTCAATGCACTAAAGAAATCCAAAGAGGTGATTCAGCTTCCAAGCACCTACTCTGACTCAAGCTGGTACCCCTCTGATCGTGCTACTTCAAACCCAGCCCCCAAGATTTTGCATGTATACAGCCTAATGCTCCAACAGCTGCTCATGTGAACAATGCAGTGAGTGGATTTGCATATTACAAACATTGTTTTTCCAGAATAACTCCTCTTGTCTTCCTGACAGTGAACAGTGAACTCTATCCCACATTACCGAGCACTCACCTTCACTCATTAACTTTGATTATGCATGAGAGCAGGGCCACTGCAACGCTCTCTTGCAGCATGTTCCCTGAAAAATCAGAACTGGGCACAAGGAGACACAGAAAACTTTCACCTAAAGTACTTGTAGATTTTAAAGGCAAAGCAAGATGCTGAAGACTTCTATACAGAAAAGACAGGATGGGCTTGGTATGCTTTGAAAATACACACCAGCTTCCTACATATGATAAGTTTCTTCTATCAATCCATTTACTCTTTTCTGCTACTATCCAAGTGTTCAAAATTTCCCTTCTGGCCCACCTATTTTCTCCCTTTTCTATACTCTCTCTATTGGCTTTTTCTTCTACAAACAGTTACATCCATTCACAAGTAATTTTTTTCATTTTCTTACTGTTCAAACTCACAGGTTCATCTTTCACGTTTCCATACCCCTAGATCTGGACCAACTTTTTCCCTTAAATTCCCCTTAGAGCTGGTGAGTATATTGGGTCAATGCTGTTGCTGGAAATAAATTAAGAGAAATTAGGGAGCAAAATAACCTAAGTTTGAGCATTCCCAAAAATGCTGTGCTTGTTAGGATCCAAGTAATGCAAAGGTAAATGCACAAGTTCCTTAGCTGCATAAACAGCAGGAAGAATGCATGAACATTAACATATAAAACAGGTATTCATTAAATGCTGCAGTTTACAGTATCACCTGAAAAACTGCTACAGCTTACAGTATCACCTGAAAAACAAAAAAAAAAAACAAACCAAAACCAAACAAACAAACCCAGGGAAATGATGAAAAACTTCACAAAATTCAGTGAATTCCACCTGGAAAGTGGGACATAGTTCCATAACTTTTCTGCACCCTCAGTGTTTCTTCTGCTCAATTAATTACATTCCAAACTCCACATTTTGGCTAATGCATTTGCATACTCTTTGTACTTCAAAGGCTGACTTGCTTATTAGCATAGCCTAGTTCCTGTTACTTGTATAAATAACTATGAACAGGAGTAACATTGATCTAGCTGCACTTCATTTCTATTGTCTGTACTGGGAATTCCTCAGATTCAAGCTCACGGAAATTTTTGTTTGGTTTGGCATAATCAATTTTTGATGATGTGTTTCTACAGGGAAAAAAAGTCTCTCATTAATGGAAGAAATTAATTTTGTTCGGGAAGTTACAGATGTTTGTGGGCTCAGTGGTAGGTAGTAAAAAGTTGATGTCAAAACAAATGAACGGAGATACAAGGAATATATACAAAGTATTAAATACAAAGACTAGAGGACAGAATTTTACCTGATTTTCAAATAGTTTGGAAGAAAGACTTCATAGACATGGAGTGTTCTCTAAAAAGAGCTTGATTTTAACACAGTTCGCTTCATACATTTGAAAAAGCATTAGAAAGTTTACTTCATTTCAGAAGATTTTTTTTCAAGTAGAATAAAACAGTTAAAGTATAATCCATGGTGCACAGGTCAAGTAAGGTGCATATACAGGCTTGCTCACCCATGGCAATACCTAGGGCCCCACAGCTAAACTTCAGATAAGTATTATGTCCACTGAGAAGTTGCTGAATCAGACCTTTTAACATGTCCTTTAAAAAAACACATCAAGGATTTCATCAGGATTTCTCCTCCTCAGTCTATCCCTCGTTAGACAAGGAATGTTTCCACTGAGGAACTGAAGTTGTGTTTTGTTTCTGAAAGAGCATGTACTAAAAGTTTTCTGATGGCATCACCACATCCTGCCACTTACCACAATAGCACCTTTAAAGAAGATTTAGCATCTTCCTGCAGGATGACCAGAACACCTCATTCTGGCTAGCAGGACAGAAAATAAGCTAGAACACTTCCTCTTGGGGTGTGCAGGATAAAATTCACTTCTGGGGTTTTGTTTTTCCTCTCTGACAATGCATTTAAATGCATTTCTGAATTTTTTCTAGAACCTCTCTGGAAATGTCACCCAGTTGAGGTTTACTTGGAGCCAGTGTTCAATGAGTTTGTAGACACTGCTTTTCTTTAACAGGAGAGCAGGAAGGATAGTGGACAGATGTGGCAGGACCTATGCCATCTGCAAGGGCAGCATCCCTGTTTCCTCAGGGTATTCTGACCAGCTGTGGCCCCAGAAAGTCCATTTGGATGAGGGTGATCCACTCAACAAATCAGGACATGTTCTCTCTTTGGTAATGCAGCAGACAAAGCCTGGGCAAAGCTTGGTGTTTTGAAAAGTGTGCTTTCAACTTTCTTCTAGCCAGAAAACAATGGACAATTACTCATTAATTTTAATACCTTATAACCTAGTTTGTATAAACCATATATCCCATGTCAAAACAAGAACAAAGAGGAAGTTCCAGTTTCTTCACAGCTTCTACTGAGCGTGCAGTCACCACCATCATCGTTATGGAAATGACGCATCCTTTTGGAGATGCATTGACAAGCATCTCTTTGAACTGAACTCCAAACGCAAGATGAGTAATGGCAGCATGCCCAACGTCTTTGTGTGCCAAGCCAGTAAATGAGCCTGTCATCCTTGCATTTTCTTCCATGCCACAGTCCCCTGTGTCCTGGCTTAAAATCAGTTCAACATATGAGAAGACACATCAAGGAGGAAAAAGGAGTCAACCTCAGGTGTTCAGAAATTAGCACATACATGGCATCACCTTTTCTGCTAATCCAACTATGGGTTTTAACAGGAAAAAAGCCTTGTCCAACATGTAATTCCCTAAGTTTTTAATCACTACATGAATTTTTATATGCCAAACACTGTCTTCAGCATATGGATGTTCTTGGTGCTCTAGGAGGAGAAACAGAAAATGGTACTTAAAGACAACAAAAGACTGAAGACCCAAATACAAGAAAAAGGAGATGTACTGGTGGATGTAACTTTTTTTTTCTGTTTATCTTTTGTAATATTTCAATTATATTAAATGAGATTTTTTTCCAGTCCTTTTTCTTATGGAACGTCAAAACTGCTTTTAGAAAACAAATGTATGCAGGATTTGACTTGACATTATTTTGGAAACTTGCTAAAATATACTGAGGGGATAGGATTGTTTGTTCCTTGACTGGCTTGCTGCTAACAGCAACATATGCAAACAGACCAGAAACTCAAATCACTCTTAAGATACAGGAATTCTTGTCATATTAATATTTCCTACATTATAATTTAGTCATCACTGCCTGTTAGTCAACTTCTAATTTATTAAGTACATGTTTACAAAAAGATTAATTCCATGAAAAATTCCCATCAAAATGTTAATCTGTCAAAACAAGTAACGTAGAAATAGCTGATATAGCTATCACACACACATCAGATCTAGCAGGGGAAGATTACGTTCAGCTGCATTTTCAAGAGAAACACACTCCAGTCCTTACTATTACGCTGCCAGATGCTCAGGTTTCTTTTAATGGAGTTAAGTGGAATAAATTTCTCAAAACATAGTTTTATATATGCTGAACCAAGCATTCCAGAAAATACTGCATTTTCTAAGAAGTTAAGACTTGGCTTTTTCCCCCCTCAAATAAAAAATGCCCAAGTCAGGCTTTTTAAAAATGTATATTTCATTTAAAATAAACAGAACATTACACTTATAAACTGAGATTTTAGTTCACAGACTTTTTCAATCCCTTTATCTTGGAATGACCTATTTACACACCTGAATTAACAAAACAGAATTTGGACTTTTAATTTCTCCTGCAGTTTTAACACTCCTTTCCTTCAAAAAATTGATCACAACATCAAAACTTTTGTTTCCCCCAGTAAACAGTAAAGCAGGTGCATTGCTCACACACCTAACAGATGTTGCAAATTAGGTAAAATGCTGTTTTGTTAAAGGTTTTCACAGCCTTCACTGAAATATATGTGAAAAATAGTACTCTTTAAACTGTCAATTTGTACTGATGTTGAAATTATACCAGGCGCTTAAGAGAAATTCTGTGAGGTCAGACCCTGCTGTCAGCACCCGGCCTGGACAGAAGGTTGGGTGCTGCCTGTTCCAGGCTCCTCCACTACCTCTGCTGCACACCAAGGTCCTGGCAATCCTTCCAGTCCCTGCTGCCCTTTGTCATAGAGGTTTTGGCTAAATATACCCACAGGCATTTATCCACCCTTCAAACACTTCCTCTTCAGATCAGGGCTTCACTGCACACAAGGAAATGTTTCCAGTTACATCCTGCCCCTCTGTGAACTTGACTAGCCTTTACCACTGCAAACCCCTTCCAACATAAAAAGAAACAATAGGAGCAAATTCCCTTTCTCTAAGCAGCCATTTGCCTAAGATTTAAGTGATAATCTACCCTATTCTTTAAAAACCAAAAGTAAAATTTGAAGACAAACTCATTTGATGACTACACTTCACCTGTGTAACCTGTGTACTGCATTTGCTTGTTGTATGTTTAGGTCTGCCTGCTTTTCATGTTAAACATGTTCTTACTAATCCTTCTGAATAAATCCTTTATGTAAACTGTGAAGCACGACTTTTAGAGCCCCACTTGCACCAGATCTACAGACCATAGTTCGTTTGGGGCTGTTATTTCAGATCTCCCACTCCTTGCTTTCTTCTGGGCTTCTTCCACCATTTCACAGGCAGCACCTCTCAATGAACCTTTCCTTTGAGATTCTCACTACCCCTAGTAGCTGCCTGTTGTTTCTCTGAATGACAACCAATTGCCTTCTTCATGCAGGCCTGGACCTTCTCCTGCTGGATAAATCTCACGTTTGTCACCAGTTGTGACAAATACAACAACATGTCACAACAGTTTACAGCAAGGCCAGCCAAGCTTTAACACAACTGTACAAAATGTCAGGCCAGAATGTGGGTCCACAAGACCAGGTGGGATCCCAACACTCAGAAACAGGGTTTCAATGGATATCTCAACTCCAGAAAAGCAATGCAACTTGAATCTGGAAACTTCACTTCAAAGCTGGAAGGCAGGAAAAGAGGCTGAAGCAGGTAAGCTCAGGAACTGCCCAGTTAGAAGATATCTAAGCTTGAACAGGCACTAATAAAAGGTCATGAAAACTGCAAGCATCACCCTAGAAGTTTTAAAAGATATTCCTCTACAGTTCTGTTTACAAAAGTGACACATCAGACATGAAAGAGACTTGCTCCCATTACAGAATACATTGCATCATGCTAAAATAACCCCAGTGAAGTTGGAAAATTTCTTCATGGAGAATGACCCAATTATAGGAAGGAAATTTAAACACTAGCTTTCCCTCCTATGCTCAAATGCGGATTATGCTTATATATCTCAAAGACAAGTTAACAGATAAATTCAAAGACATGTAAATTTTACACTCCAACAAACATTCAACAATGGAATCAACAGAACAGCTTTTTATGTTCTTTACTTTGAATTTTTGATTGTTAGGGTACATGAAAAATTTGGTACATCCAGCTACATAATAAGCTTATGTCCACAAAAATGTAGTCCTCTTAACTTGAGCCCTTGCTTTTTGACAAGATTGGATGAATAGTTTTGAAATGAGACATGGCACTCCATGGCAGTACTCTGTTTGCAAGGAACTGGACAGAACACAGGTACCTCTTGAACATACCTTCCCATCCCATATCCTGCTGCACCCTCCTAGGTGACCCAATCATCTCAGAGCGTGGGACTGGCATAGATTAGATTTTTTTGTCAAAGTGCTAAAAAAAGTCACTTTTCAGTCACCCACCATGCAGTGTCATCTTCCAGGGCTTCTTGGCAGCAGGCAGAAAAGGCCTTGTCTAGAGCCCATTTCACACCAGATAAATCCACAGTCCCCAAAAACCTTGAAGGATTCACATCTTCCTAAGGACAAGCTCTGCTAAACTACTCTGAAGGTGTTCAATCTTCCTACTTTTAAATAATCCAAAAATGTAGACATTTTTGTGGTCCTAGGAAAAATGATGTCGGCTTTTAATACTCAAATAATTGCTGCCCAGCTAACAGGATGTATCTCATTGAGAAATGTGAAGTTTGAATCCTTTTTTCTTATATTTCTGTTCAGTCCTTGAGCTCAGACTTGTTAAAGGCATAGATGCTTCTGGGATTGCTGTTCCTCCCTACACCATTTCTACTGAAGATTCACTCAATGCATCTAAGCCAGAAACTCCAGCACAGAAGAAGCAGGTTGGAGTTCAGCTATGGATGATTTCCGGAGTGGAAAAGAAAGAACTTTAGAAACATACAAATACTTAATCATACAAAATGCATATATTGAGTGCCAAGAAGTAGATTTAATCCTGAAGTCCTTAAGATGCCAGAGCTCAATGAAGCTGAATGCTATGATCCCAATTAGTGAAAATAATTATGCACAAGCTTTGTATTAAGCACCAGTGTAATCCAATGAAGTTTATGAAAAGCATGTTGCCTCAAACAAGCAAAACTTGTGTTGAATACAATGGGAGTTCTGTTTATGCAAGGTAGAAATGCTACCTTGAACAAAAATCCAGTATGTGAGAGAGTAATACTGGGGCTGAATGACTAATCTCTCTTACTCACATAAACCTTATTTCCCTGTTCAGAGAATTCTGTCCCACCTTTTAAGGTGTTTTTAGTCTGATGGATATAATAAGCTTAATACTCCATCCATAAGGTTTTGGGACATGAGATGTGGAACATTTAATTCTATTATGGTTTTATCAAAAGAAGCTCCTTTCATTCAGTTAAGGATCAGAAAGAAAGCACTTCTAATCCAATGACTCTTCTAATTTTAGTAATGGAGACCTTATTTAATTTTAGACATGTAGATAAAAGGATACTAAAAATGAGACATATCAATGAAGGTGTTGTCACAAGTAAACAATAGCCTGTTTTCTCTTATTGTCTTAAAGTCCTGTGAGAAACTGTCTTCACTGAAACTGGTTCCTTCAAGAGCATGCAAATAACGCAAAAACACAATAAACTTCATGGAGACATACTAATGATCCACACTCATGTTCATAATTTCAAAGAATGTCAGAAGCAACTACCTCATTTGTATGAAATCTTTGAGACGAAGAGGAAAATAGTAGTGCTGTGTATGAAATTTTGGTGCCCATTTCCCTTTCCTACATGTCCTACTTGCATGAGACCACCTCCACCTGCCACTGCCATCCCAAACTAAGAAAAATTCTGATGCAAATTGGATTTCCACACACACACGCATGGAGGGCAGAGGGGCATAGCATTAAGCACCTGGTCATACATCACCCTGGTTGCTATGCCTCTTGTGTTCATCAAACATTTAAATGTGCTAAGAATGCACTAATTACTGCTTTCACAAGATAATTTTCCCTGTTAATATCCTAAGTTTGCACTGTGGCTACTAGTTGCTTCAGTCTCTAACACAGCAGCAGCAGTAAAAGGCATCAGTAGTTTACCTGGGAATATTTAGGCTACTGATACTTTTTTTTCTGCATTTTTCTGAAAATTTGTACTATTTCACTGTCAAATGCTGCCTTTTCAGTATATTCAAAATATCCTAGCAAATTACTTACATCCTGCATTTAGACATTCCATATCATAAAGATTAAGTTAACTAAGCACTCTCAGCACCCAGCCAATTTCTAATTATGGTAAACCCAGTAACTTGTCAACAGGAATTGGATTTCCATGATTAAAATCAAGAAAACAGTTCTTATCAGAGTGGATAACACAGAATTTGGTCTATTTTCTAGTACAGCATCGATCAAAGATAAAGCCAAGAGCAGGAAAACAGAGCTTGTCTTGCAAGTAGAACAATATTCTACTAAACACAACTATTTGAGAATGTTCATGTACTTCAGATATAAGTATTTATATGCATTACCTAAGAGCACTCATTTAAAGTAACTAATTTGCTCTTAGAATTCATACAGCAGTAAACAATCCAAGTCTGTAGCATGTACTGCAGAGCCAACCCAAGTACGAATTAAAATTCTTGCCCCATAAGTATTTAGATTCTTTTGACAACCAGTAAGAGGGAAGGAAGCAACTGGTGATACAATATGTCAGATTTTGATTTTTATACTCTTATGTAAAATCATCTTCTTTCAGTATTTTTCAAATTTGCAGGAAAAAAACTTTCAGCTTCCCCTTAAGTGCTGCTATTGAATGATTTTACATCATTTTGCAAGCCTGCATTTACTCAAGCTGACTCTCTACATTCAATGGCGACTAATAAGGAAGGACTAATAAGCTTAATTCCCTCTTTCTTTTATGCTTTTAAACAAACAAAAGCCCATGCTTTCTTCCCTCTTTTCAACAGCAGAAAAGGAGGGGAGCACTGGCAGCTCAGGGCCAGGCTAAGGACAGATGAGAGACTGGCAGATGGAAA
>WEZZ01038643.1:2595-24012 GCA_013400585.1 Chloropsis cyanopogon | reverse complement strand
TGCAATATTTCAATGAGAGCTGCAATTGATGGGTGGGAATAATGTTCAAGGAGACATGGCAAAATCCCTAAAGAGCTGTGTGTCATATTCTGGTATGAGATACAGGCCTCTCAAACCCAGCCCTGCTCCTTAGCCACAGATCAAGGAACAGACAAGAAGAGAGTAGGTGTTATAACACATTTAGGGTTAAGGTCCATAGAACACAGAAGGTTATATGTCAGAGTGAANTTTACAATTTCCTATCAGTCTCCTGACAAGGGCATAACTTATTTCTTTAGCTGAGAAGCACAAGCAGGTACTTAAGTCCTGTAGTGACACAGCAGTATGGAAGTATTAATTAGTATTAATACTAATATAGTATAATTACTATAATACTAATTAATACTAATACTAGTATAATTAGTATTAATGTTTTAGAGGTAAAAATCACTGAATTCTTTCATCCCTATCTGATTTGCTCAATAGAACACATCACACAGACCAAAATACTAATTTTCAACATGACTTTTACAAAACAATTTCTCACTTTTTTTAAAAAACCAAAACCACACTGCTCTTAAGTATTACTGACTTGAAAAAATGTATAAAAATGAAATTGTCATGAACACTCTCCTGCTAAACAGACTACACTCTTTGTGAGTTCAAAGGCTAAGCTATTGCCAGAATGAAATTTAAACTTGTCTCTGCTAAACATCTGTGCTCTCAGAGTTACCAGTGATGTGTCCCTTTGACCTGTTTCATTTGAACTTTGCTGAAAATGAATTTTCAAACTACTAAATCTAACTTCAGGGTGTGAATCACTACTGGGTGATGATAGGTAATTGGATGGTGAACTCAGAAGGGGCATGAGAGTACCGGAGCTCATATGTTCTCAAATGAAAGAACAAAAAAAGTTAGGGCTGCAAGTTAGGGATGGGTGAGGGTGGAGTTTCTTTTTTTTATAAAGAAAGCAGATTTTGCAGTGTGTTTGTTTTATGACAGTTAATTTTTATATCAACAGGTGAAGTTTTTTTATGAATCATGTATTAATATAAGTGATGATAACACAGAAACATACTGGGTGGATGAAACATTCTTATTTATAGCAGGCAAATAAAGCTCTCTGAGCAGATTTTTGGGTGGAACAAGCATGAACCTATTCTACTATTGCAGGACTTGTAACATTCAAGAATCCATAGAACTTCTGGATGGTCTGACCTGGGAGAGGGTAATCCTTGCCCACTACTTGGCAGCTCATCATTTACTGTGTACTCAGTGGTCAAAATAGCAGAGTGTGGGATAGACTATGTGATATATACTTACTCATCTTGAAAATATGAACCCTACTAGTTCTGCTGCTTTTGTTTCTATGTGAAAGAGGCAGAATTTGCCTCAGCACTGATGAAATCTGTTTGTAAAATAATTCTTACTGGAACCATCCAGTTCTACTAATGAAATAGGTTTCTCCTGTATTTTCTGAAGCTTGGGAAAACTCATCAGCCCCAAGGTTACTGTAGTTATGTCAAGTTCTCCTCCTGGTAGCAGTCCTACCTGCACAATGGGCTGGCTGGTGTTTTGGGAGAGAACCTGTCTGCTATATGTGTTTGCAATCTTGTTTCCATCTGAAATGACTTGTGTTAACTATTTTTTGCCTGATATGATTGCCAATCCTCTGCTGGGAATGCATTATTAGTGCGTTTCTGTGTGGATGTAGGTCCTTAAGCAAAGTGTGTATTGCTCCACAGGGAGCCAGACGAGTGAGAAGAGGGTGAGGTTTATTGTTGCAGTGAACTATACTAATGGGGATTCAAAACATAGCGGAAAAGGACACTTTGGGATTCATTCAACAGCATGCATAACCTTGGCACGGATCCCAGCGTATCGGTGTTGAACTGAATAAAACAAATATTGGATTGCTGAACAGAGCTTTCTGAAGTGTCTTGCATGTGTTTCTGCTTTACATGGTAAATATTTGTAGATCTGTTTTTAGTTAATATTATTGACACAGATTAGGTGAGGAAAGGAGACCCAAACTCAAAAAAACATTCAGAAGCTTGCTTAAACTATTAGTTTATCCCTTCTAATGCTCTGTGATACTACTTCAGTATGTATTTATTTCTGTGGAAATACCAGAGTGTCTGATATCTGTTTCCTAACCATACCATGTTTAATAGCACTTCTGAGAGAAAAGCTTACAGTATGATGAATATCATATTTTTACTGAAGACACAATGAAAAACAAGAAAGAAAAAGTATGAAAACTTAGTACAATTTTGAGTCATTTCTTTAATGTTGTATAGCGTGATTAGAAGATAAGGAGGATGAGAAAGTATTTCTTGTCTTCTAATTAAAAAAAAAATCTAAATGTTCCACTGAACCTCCTTTTTAGAGCTCTTTTTCTTTCTCCCTGTCCCCCCGAAGAAGTTCCGTGTGCTCTGATCCCTACATATTAAGGTCATTGCAGGTTTTCCCATTGTGGAAGCCCATCTGTACAAATTTTTAATCAGTAACTGTGTTCTTTCCTAACTGAGGCAAAATTGCTTCAGCAGCACCTCCCTCTCTGTTACCTTCTCCCACACAGGCACGCTGGGCTGCAATAGCATTTGGCACTTTTTTCAGATGTTTCTCCAAAATTACTTGCGCCTGTTTTCTTTCTCATGTTAGCCTCTCTGAGAAGGGCTTACAACTTATGTTTATAGGAACAATGCTTTGTAGAAAAGACCCCAAAATAATGCAGATGTTATGTTACTAATTTATTAGCTGCTATTGTGAATTTGGAGGGTAGAGTTTTATTAAGAGCATTTGTGCAAATAGTCATGGTTGATAATATGAGGGCTGAAGCACGGTGTCTTCAAAGCCCCTAAATATAAATGGCACTGCTCAGCCTGTTGCTGCAGACTGTCTCTGGTAGCTTTGACAGCATATGGCTTTTAAAATTTCCTTATCACGGACATTAAGCTGGCTAATTGAAACACTCCAGCCCTTCTGCAAAGGCAGAAGAAAATTACCTCAAGCACTAAGCAGAGACCAACATTTGTTGTGTCCTGCCCTACTTTCCTCAGCAGCCTCTGCGCAGCTGCGGAGTTAGCACTGTTGGAGTGGTAGTCCTACCTGGATACCAGTGCCAGTACATAGTTCACAGGGAGTTTTTCAGAACACAGAAGTAGACACCCTTTCTCTGTCTCTGGGCTTTCTCTGCAGCAGCTGTTGTTGATAAGAAATTCCTGTGTTCTTGGAGGCTGAGCAAGCACTACAGGTGGTGGATGGATGTCTCTGGAGGGATGTACATAAGAGTGTAGTTGAAACATGACCCTCCATTACAATACCTCCTGTATTAGAGTCTGAAATTAATCCCTTTCCAATCTTATTTTCAAACATGCAGTCAATGCATGGGCTGGCCAGTGAGCTGCCAGCCTATGTTTCTCGTCAACTGTGTCCTTACATCTAAGAAAAGAAAATCAAACCCCACCTAATTTTATGAGAAATCAAAATAATCTTTGAACACTTCTTTCTCTAATGACATCATCAGGACAAATACAAGGTAGAAGGAAGCTATATTAGAAGGTGCTCATATAAGAGTAAATATTGAACATAAATCATATTTCCTTTCCACTTTTCTAAAGCTGCTAATGAGAAATACCTGCTAAGCTGCCCTGATGTTACATTCAGAATTCTTTGTTCTATATCCATATTTGACAAATGTTGTGTTCTGAGGTTTAGAATCTAGAAACCTAGTGTCCTGGGAGAAATGCAGGTTTCTGGAACACAATAGAAGCAATAAATCACAGGAAAGTGTGGCCCTGGAGTAGAAGATGATAGAGCTCATGGGGAGAAATAAACAAATAAGGCAGGCATATGTGGCAATCTATACACATTCACAACACCTGACCTTGTCAAAATGTGCTCTTTACTGGAAAACTTGCTGAAATGAAAACTAATTTTAAACTACAGTTACATGTGTGTGATATTGCACCTTTAAAAGATGAATATTTACTGGTTTTTAAGTTGATTAGTCTTTTAATGTGCATTCAGCACATCAGACAGGGCATAGTAATAGTTTCTAGCCCTACTCAAGCTGTTATTATTGGCATATTCTTTCACCAGTATGTAATCATTTTGGCAACCAGAGTGTGGCCAATAGTGATTCTGGCTGATGGGTGTAGAAAGAGTTCATTGGCTAGCTAAATCCTATCAAAATTTCCTTTGCACATAATTTGGCTGGTAGGGTTTTAAAAATTGCTCTGTAATAGCTCCTTTTGCACCAAGCCATGCATGACTCTTGTGTTATTTACAATTAAAACCGAGAATTAGGATCTGAAATACCATGTTTCCTCATTCAACTTGTATTTGTACCTACACAGGTCTGATTATTATTATTGTTATTTTAATTTTATAGATACAAGTTTTGGTTTTGATTGAAATTTGATTTCCTGAAACCCACTCCCAGGAAAAGGGAGTAATACTGATTTTTCTATTCTTTGTTTTTTCTTCTTTAAAACAAAACTCAAAGTAGTTGTTAAGATCAAATGTGAAACCTTAGTAAAATTAGTTTTCAAGTCGATGAGGAGGCCATTCACAGGAAAGTGTTAGTAAAATGGAAGTTATGAGAGGAAGAGTGTTCTCGTTGTAGTACCTTCCCTTATAAGGGACAACAGCACACAGTGAAAAGCAGTATCCTTTTGTATGACAAGCAAGAAATATACCCCTCCTTTCCCTGGTCCCTGTGGTCCCAGAGCAGCAGTGGGGATCCTTATCTGTTCCTCAGCTGGGCCAGGGCTGAGCAGTGCTTGCCTTCAGTGGGCTGACCAGGACAGTGGGAGCTCAAGGATGTTTTTGAGCTGTGTCTTCAGGTCCTTCTTCCTGCAGAGACTGTGGGAGACAAGCTGTGGGAGAGCCCAGGGAGTCTCTGAAAGCCTCATTTTATAAGCACAGGATCCAGCCTTATTGGCTCTGGTGCTTTTGGCCATCAGCTTTCTCATAAATTGTTTGAGGAGAGGAATGACAGGAAGGTGGCTTTCTACCAATTGAAAAATGATTCTGATTCAGTAGTGAAATACCCAGAGAGCTCTGTCTTCCAGGCCGTGATGTTGGCATGTGAACCTCTAGCCTCAACACAAATGCTCATAGATTATGACAAGCTGCAACTCTACCACAGGAATTCTTGGAAACTTTGAGCTGTACCTCACTTCTGACTGATATCCCTTGGCCTGCATGTGGCTTTCAGCTTCAGACTTGCACCGGTGCTGTTGAAGCAGTCTGAGTGTGTCAGCTCTGCTGATGTCTTCTCATTTTGCCACTTGGAAATGTTCCTAGAAGGAAACCTATAGATGCAGGCAGGGCCTGTTGTGCAGGGTTCTGGTCTCTGGCAGTCATGATACCCAGGGTGTGTGAGGGGAAGGAGTGGCTGGCTCTTTCGGTTGTGTTCTGCTGCACTGGGATATGAAGGACACAGCTTGTTTTAAGACACACTGACATATTAATTTTGGGCAGGCTGGGAAAAAAGAAATTGCAAGAGGTTGTGTTGAAACCTTCTGTATGTTTAGGACACCTGCAGGTATAATATCTTGTTAGCACTTGTATTTTCTTAACCTGCTACCTCTGTAATTCCCCTTAGAGTGGAGTCCAGACAAAAAGGAATAGGAACACATTGGGTGGCTGTGGAGATGGGCAAATGATACTCTACCATGGCTGTGTAAATGCAGCTCAAATCTACTGCAGCAGTTCAACAAACATAGGCACAGGCAGCAGCTGAACAGTGGTTCAGGTCAGCACTTGGAGGATTCTGCCTAGTTGTTTTTGTTTTGCATCAGATGCTTAGGAAAACTTCATAGTTATTAGGTTACTGAACTGATTTTCACCTGCCATTTTGTCTTTAACTGGAACAAATATCATGGAAATCAGCCTGACAGTAAGCATTTGGTCCCCCAGCATAGCACAGCAGTTTAGCAATGTCTGTGGGGGGTCAGACAGAGGTAGCTGGCTGTCACATATGCCATGCAGGAACACCAGGATACACCCCTGGTACCAAAATGGCTTGGAGAATCTCCCACCATACAGCATTGTGCAGTGCAGATGTAATCAAAGTATCTAGGCCAGGGCAGGCTGTCCCACTGTCTAGTAAATCTAGTAATGTCTAGTAAATCTGTCCCTCTATTTTTTTGACCAGTGCAGAAGTGCTTAAAATGCTGTGAGTCCTTTGGGGTTTATTGAAGTATTTAATTTTATATAGTGTGCTCATTGGAGGCAGGTTTTGCTGTCACCACTACAGATGCAGATCTCATCACTACATCACTGAAGGTTGCTCCTGGGACTCGTATCTGAACGCTTTGTCCTTGCATTCCTAAATAGAGAGGCAAGAGGTTTCACAACCCCTCATTCATATCTTAATGTATTTAGACTCCACAAATATTGGGAGTATTTGTGTATTCCAAAGCTTTGAACACACTTAGAGCTAACCTTGTACTTCAGCATCCAATCCATTTAAAATATATTTCACAGTCTTATTTTTCTTCATCAGAAGCATCTGGCTACTGCTTGAGGCATTTATAAATTATTCGTAGAAGCACATACAAAAATTATATTGGATCAATAGTCACAAACTAGCAAGGTTTCAAATAACATGTAGGCATTTTGCTCTAGGCTATTAAAGTCTGTTCCAGTTTTGAAAGAACTATTACTTTTAAATCCTTATAAATCTGTGGGAAATGATAATATTGATCCTTTAATTTTTGTCTTGCTGCACATTCAATTTGTATCCTACAGAGTGCACTATATAACTTTTCCTAAAGTAAACAGGACAGAATCATCTATACAGAAAAGAGCTGTGATATATTGCATGTATAAACTAGCTTTATAGTTGGACAATGATTAAAAATAAAATGTGCACTGAACCAATCTCATATTTCCGTGTTCCTACACACTGTCAAGAATCCCTAAGAAATGCGCTTATCAAGAATTGACGGAGTATAATGCAAACTTTGACTTTTTATTGCAACTTCAATCTGGATTTATGCTTGAAAACCTTTGCTATATTGTTATTTTGAGTAATGAGAGGCATTTATAATGCACTGAAGCATGAACAAATTTTGAAGGCAACTTTTATATCTCTCTGAGGTCTTTAGCATGCTGAGAGCCTGCAGTTGAATCCTTCCAGGCCCAAGGATTTCTATAACAGCTACATTTCAGATTTTTTAACAAATGGATTAGGGATTTATTTTTTTACTCTATCGGGACATATTTTAAGCACTCCCAGTCATTTTGAAAATGGCCTAGCATTCTAGGTTAATTCAGATCCAGAATTAGTTTCCCAAATTATACACATATGCACAAAACATTCTTCTCAAACAGGATGGTGGAATAAGGTGGTGATGTTTCACCAGGAGTAGAAGGTCCAAGATTTTGTTTTGAGGAAATCAAGACTTTTTTCAGCTGCTTTTACAAGATTTTGGGAGAATAGGAGCAGTAGGGGAAGGGTTTGAACAATGGTCCTTATGAAGCACTTTTGATATTACAGAGCCCCTTTTTTGAGGAGTTCTGAAGCTCCAAAGCCAGAAAATTGTTTTTAGACTTTGGAGTCTTGAGTTATTTATCAGAGGAAGTGAGGAGGTAACCTGGAAGGAAACCAGGTTGTATGATCAGACCTGCCTGTTGTTCACAGGAATTTTGTTGGAAAGACATATTCCTGGGAGATAGTTAATTTTCAAGAAACTGGCATTTTTGTTGAGAGCAACATTCTGTCAGAAAATGTAGAGCTGTCATCACCAGGTTTTGCTGCTGTGCTTAGAAATGGCTGGTGAATTCTCTGCCTTTCTGTGTAGAGAATGCTACTGTTTTCCTTTGCAGAATGAGTTAACCACTGCCACAGACAAATGTTCAGTCTCCTTTACAGCAGCCTGCTGGGACAGCTGAGTCTCCTCTCTAGCTCACACTCATGCATTTGGAAGGCACAGTTTTCCCTGCATCTGCTACAGGGAAGACAAGCATGATGTTAGGCATTTAGCTCATCATTTGAAAAATGTTTGAGCAGAAGAGGTGGATAACTGCTTACTCTTCCTCTTCCAATCTGTATAAATAGTTTCAGAAATGCTGATGGCTCTGTGCCCTATAGCAATAATTGTTTTTTAATTTAAATCTGAGGGCAAGTGCTGTCCTCTTTTAATACAGCTCTCATTTTTAATGACAGAATTCTGGATAGAAAGAAAAAGTAGTGTTGCTTCAACTTGGGCCTAGACTGGAAATATAGAAGAGTCCTTTGCTTTTCTTGGTAATTCTATTATCAGCTCATATGATGACTATAAATGCCTTTTTCCTGAACACAGCTTTACTAATACCTTGACAAATTGAAGTGATTTACACCAAAAATTATCTGTGTTACTAGGCCTTTAGGGTAGGACATATATAATTTTTATTTATACACACTTGGGTACTTGTGACGTTCAAACAAAAAATAATGTATCTGTAATGGTATGCAAGTGACACATCTGTATGTGGTGTCACAGCAGATGAAGTGTCAAAATTCTGAGCTCTCTTTTGAACAAATCCCAGTATAAACCTTTCATTGCAGAGTAGACTGGTCACGAACTGAAGTTCTATATTGGATTCCTGTAAAAAAGGTTTGATGGCTTTCAACACTGGAAATTCAAATGCCTGGCAGATGGACTGTGCTCAATTTCCAAGCCAAAGAATGGGTACTTTCTCAATTGCCAGTAGTGCAACTGAGGCAAGTGCCTAAAATTCAGGAAGAGTAATAAATGTGCTGCCCTTAGAATAAAAATAGGGAATATTTAATGTACAACTAGAAGGAAAAAAATTCCTTTCTGTTGGAGTTAAGGAAACATTATTTGGTCTTCATCTTATCATTAGTTAGGCAAGTGAGAACAAAAATTCAAATGGTGAAGGGATCAAGCACTCAGTTTGATCAACTACCTGACTGACTAGTATCTTCTTTACAGGTTAGCACTGCATTTTGACACTGATATAGACATAATTTTCAATTTTGGTGGTGTATGTGATTGGATTTCATAGCAACTCAGGAATATTTTCCTGATAAGAATAGATAAGGAATAATTCAGGCTAAATTAGATGTAGTTGAAAAGGTAACTGCATTTTTTTCATGGAATAGTACAGGCTTATTTTTTGGAAAGACTTTGATAAATACCACTTTTAATTCTATTTTTTAATGGGAAACTACAGTAGAATGTACATAAAATTTTTTTAAGGCCCTGTGTTTGCAGTTTTAACTTTTGTTTTCCCTTTCTTCCCTCATTAAAAGAAGAGATTGTCATCTGGGACTGTTGTGTATATGTTGCCTTTTATTTTGACTTTTCAAATCTTTGCCAAGCTTAGAAAAATAATTATGGGAAAATGTGAAAAAACCCCACTTTTGAAACTTTGCCATTGTGTACTGAAAGAATGCAGAGATTTTGAAAAGACAAAGGGAAGGGGAAAATATGAACATTATTCATTTTCTTGTAGCTAGTATCAAAGCAATGGGAGTACAACACAAATTTAAAAGTCTGATATTTAAACGTTTGTGTTTCCAATGTTTTGTAATTTCTTGCAAACTGTTGTTTGAAAAACAGTACCTAGCTTTAAAATTTTCAGGTGTTTTCTAAATAGTTTTGCAATAACTTAATGAGTTGTAGATGGACAGGAAATATTTTAAGGTCATAAAGTATGAGATTAACTTGGTCACCTGGTCATTGTTGCCAGGTTCAATTCTTCAAAGACCAGAAAGTACACAGCAATGACCACTCAGTAAAGTAGCTTCATATATATCAATTAAGTTATAAAAATCTATGCCAGCTGCTGATCTGACCTACATTTAGTGCCTGTCGCTAGCAGCCACAAACAGGTTTTTTTCTTGTTACCACTGAAGAACCTCACAGTAAAATTAAATCTGTAGTAACTTAGAACACCCAAGAAATTAAATTACTACTGTGATGGAAATGGCTGAGTAATGGTTTATGAACCATGAAATAAATTATATTTGGCTTCCTAGCAAGACAGAACAAAGAGATAAATAACTGAAATTTATTTCTGCCAGACAGTCTCAAAAATTTTGAAGACGCACCGTTTTTCTTCTGACAAGAGAAGACCACAAGGAACTGTGTAACTTGTCCATGTCTCTCTTTAAGCAGCCTATTAATGTGGTTTACTGACACTCAGTACAGCTTTTGAAGTGGTGTTAGCTGCTTAATTGAGATGAGAAAAGCTTTTTCAGTTTCTTATTTTGTTTCACAAAATGCAAATTATTTTCTCTGAGGAATCAGGGCCTTCTGTGTTTTGTTTATCATGAGCTTATTTCACTCATTTAGCCTGATGATTTTTTTTTTTTTAGTTTCATATCTAAAGCTACCTCACACCTGGTCTAAACAAAATTCTGTCCACAGTTAGGTGTTGCAATGTAGAGTGTTAGAAATGTAGCATATTGCTGGGAACTTAAATAGGAAATTAATGTGCAGTGATCAATATTGACCACTTACATTGTGCTTAGTTTTGACTAGAAAAAAGTCTCCCTTAAGACACTCAGAAATGGAAACATTACCAACATTTTTGGTCTTTCCATTGGATTTTTAAGACATATAGACCAAAAATTGAAGGCAGCCATAAAACTCATGCAAAATGGCAGCATCTTTGACAGAATTTCAATACAAGTAAGCCTTATGTGTTCCTGCAAAATTCACCAGGGCCACTGTCCCATGCAGAGCTAGCTCCACCACAGTGCAAAAGCTGTATTCTGCATACTTTAACTCCACCCCACACCGAAGTCCCTGAGTACAGTATTCTTTGGCTGTCATTCAGTATCCAGAAGCCAAATCATCTGTGTTTGTGTAACTTGGTAAAAGAGAATGTTTAAAGTCTATTCAGTTTAAGGGAGCTTCTGCTTCTAGGTCAGACAGACAATAACTCTTCTCTTCACTGTAAAGCCTTACATGCTGAATCAGTAATTCTAGGCCATCTGAACAATAATATCTGAACATTATGGTATCATTTATGTGTTCCCAAGGAACTAAAAATGATTGTTTGAAGAATGTTTTTCAGGCAGTTTTTCCCTGAATAATTCTCCCTTGAAAATTTGAGGCCACATAAATTAATTGCACATGTAAAGTCTCAGATTCACACGTCAGCTTATCTCAGCAAGCACTTAAATCTCAGTTCACTATCCAACAATCAATACACAAATGTAAGAATTCATTTGTCAGTGCAGGTGTCTCAGGAAAAATTGTGCCTACCTTTTTGAAATACTACAGAACTATTTTTGCAATCATTTTCTGTAAGCAATAAGCATGTATATGACTATTTCAACAATAAATTGCTGGTATTTCTACATTAAATGTTCATGTCTAATGCATTTCAAGTGTTTATATCTTGCATGGAATAATGGTCATTTCTCCCAGTCAGAAATGTCTGGGTGATTCTTGCTCTATACAGGAGAGGAGTTTTAAGCTCCTAACAAATTCCACTTTTTTTATCAGTCATTCCCCACCATGCCAGTCTGACATGTGATCAGGTTATGAAATATAAAACCAAAACTTAAAAGGTGTTAAGAAGATAACTGTTTCCATGTTATTGAAAAAGATTTTGCATGGATTATATTCCATTTAGCCTTAAAATCTGCCTCTGACTGTACAATGAACAGGGAAGCTTCTGGATGTTAAGTCTACAAGCAAGGCTAATAACTCAGAGCCATGTTTTTCAGTAAAATGGAGAACGATCAGCTGTTGGTATTTAAAGCACATGTCTCAAGTTTGGCTGCTTAAGAATGGACACCCAAAAGGTCACTAGAAAATAAGAAAAACTGATTCTGAAAGATCTAGCATCAATGTCTAGGGGGGAAAAAAGCAACAAACAAGCATCTTGGATGTTGCAGTCTTGTTGGGCGATGCAAAGTAGATTTTCTAATCTTCTAATTTTCATTAAAGTTTTGCTCAAATGGTTTTTGATTGAACTGTATGGATGCCATGATTTTTCTAATTTCTGCTAGAAATTAGCCAGAAGTTCCAAGAAAACTTGGTTCTAAAAACACCTAGCATGCATGGTCTTCCTTAAAGGAAAGTTGTTAGGCACTCTGTCTATCCAACTGTCTGCAGTAATGATTCTATTAAACTGGAATTCTTGTGTAGTTTATATCTGTGAACTTTCAAATGGCCAGTAGGAAGTCCTGCAATCTTTCACTTCAAGTCTCATTCAAGGACAATTTGCAGCACATCCATTGTCAAGCAGGAATTCTTGCCCACCAGCAATACAGAGCTCCAGGCTAGTCCTGGATTTTTCAGATTCTGAATCCTAGCTTTGCAACAGATAGCCTCAAGTGAAATAACCTGTAAAAAAATCAAAGACAACAAGCAGGGAAGAAGGAATGCCTGGGCTGCTCAAGAGTCAGAGCCCAAGAGTAGCCTGAGCCATGGTTTTATTGGGGCCTGCCTTGAATCCAGTGTTCCTTAATTCTTCAGGGTAAAATACTTTAATCCTGGAAAGTTGTTGGAGTTTTTGGGATTGGTGGTTTTTTATTTTTTGGTTTCGTTTTTGTTTGTTTGTTTGTTTGTGTTTTGTTTGTTTGTGTTTTTGTGTTTTTGTTTGTTTGGTGTTTTTTTTTTTTTTTTTTTTTTTTNGAGCAGTCACCCAGGTAACAGTGATCACATTTCATACACATCAGTTTATATATTTGGACTTTTAAAAGTAACAGTTTCCCAAAATTTTATGCCTTGTTTCTGTAAGTGACAAGGACCATGAATTCAAAAGAGAAAATATTCATGGAAACTGGTGTCCAATTAGACAACGCATAAGAAGCCCAAAAAGACGTAAAGAAATTGTACTGAGCAGAAAATAGTCTGGTTGTAAGAAAGTGTTAGAACAGTATTGCAAAATAGAACACAAAGCTAAACAAGTGTTCTGATGAATTTAAATAATTAGTGTCAATGAGTATAACTTAGAAGTTTAAAAATGTGTCTGGCTGACAAGAAACTTAAGCCCAGTTTCATATCAAGACAATCAGAAAACATTTAAAAGACAAAGGAAAAAAAAAACCCAGGAATTCAATTTCTACATGCAGGTGTTAGAATCAAGGATCATCAATGCAAAAATATAGTCAGTAGTTATTTCCATTCTGTATTTGGAACTAAGTTTCAGGTATCAAAAATTTACAGAATATAATAGAATTACATTTTAAAACAATTTTACAGTTTACTTCCTGGGGAAAAGGGAAGAATAAAACAGTATCTATTTCCTCCAACACCCTCCCCACCCCCCAATCAACAGCTAAGTAACTAACTCTCAAAAACATTAAAAGAGCTCACAGAGTCATATGAAAAACCAGTAATGTTTGTTTGGTGCTTTTTTTTGCAAACCTTATAAATGAGTAGAATATTATGTGGTTAATCCTTTAGTCAAGTACCACATTCTATGTATCTATTTCTTTTTTAGGAGAAGTTATTCTAAGGAAATTTTATTGAGAACTACAAAACATTTTATGGTTTTAGCTATCCCATCCATTGAGGAATATTGCTCCACATGGCTGGGGGACTGATGAGTTGGATAGGTCAGTTTTATGAGCTTCTCTGTACTTGATCATCTTTCAATAATTTTCATATTAAGTTATTATTCTGTTCTAGGAATATTTTAGGAGTGGGGAGTGGGGAAGTTTAATTTATTTGTTCTGAAGCTGGAGAATTTCCTACGTCATTTCAGAACTGAGACACTGATTTCCATTGGCCAGTGGCCTGTAACTAGTTAGCAGATGTCAGATGACAAACCCCTAATGTGGAAGTGCTAAATTGGCCAAGATTGAGATGAAGTCACTGTATTTAATTGAAGCTTTGCCATAACATCCCTAAAGTCCGTGATCAAACACGTCCCAGTGCATTATACAGCTGCTCAAATGTATCACTGCTTAGACAGCAGTATGTTTTTATTGGATCCAGCCCATGTGAATACCCTTTCTAGGGGTAGCATTTTACACAAATTATATTAATTTCTTCCATGAGTTGTTAGGCTGGAAGTGAAATCTCCTCTAGGAGAAATAAATATGATCTAAGATCACCGGCTCTATTTACTGCATTTCAGTCAGGAAAAAAAAATTAAAATATGTTTATTACATTACTGAATAAAATAAAACAACTTTAGAAATATCCATGCCACAGGAGTCTCCTCTCCATTTTCTAGGGATTTCAGCCAGAAATATCCGTGCTATTTTGTGCTTAGGTCCTGACCTTCCTATATTTTATAATAAAAGTATGCTCTTGCCATTGAGCCTCTATTCAGCATGAAGAACTACTGCTAAACCTTCTTTCTACTGTAAAAGGTTTCTTTTCATGCCTGCCTGCCATGTCTTTTTGAGCCACTGAGATGTTCTCTGTAATCCCTTATGGCTCATCCTTTATCACCAGAAGTAAAACTGAAATAGCTCTTCACCTTATTTTGTCTGATAAATTTGTCTGTATTTTGCTGAGGTAAAGAAACGGCAAGTTTTAGGTGGATACACTATATTGAGAAGCCTAAGCTGGTAAAGCCATTTATATTCAGTTATTAAAAGACTATGAAGAGCTCTTTTCATGCTGACTGAAAGAACGAT
The DNA here is from genome assembly GCA_013400585.1 of Chloropsis cyanopogon. Lineage (NCBI taxonomy): Eukaryota > Metazoa > Chordata > Aves > Passeriformes > Irenidae > Chloropsis > Chloropsis cyanopogon. The sequence continues at coordinate 9,461 of WEZZ01038643.1, read as the reverse complement.
ATTGGACAGTGGGGGTGTCATGAGCTGGTAGGCAGAAGACCTCAAAGTTGCTGTCATAGAAGAGAAGCAACCTAAAGAGAATATTCTACCTTGCTTGTAAATGTTCACTGGAGACAGTAATGCAGTGCAGGCAGCTGTGTGCCACCCACAGCTTTGGCTNTTGTTTGGTTTTTTTTTTGTTAATTGGTTGGTTTTTAAAATTGGTCTTCATTTTTTTTCCTCTGAGAAAATTTCCAGCTATTCCCTCTGAGTAGTAAATTAAATTTGGGTGATGTATTAGGTCCTGTATTGACTAGAAGCCAATTTTCTTTTGACATTCTCCAAATGTTGATATTCTGTAAATTGGTGTCCACAAGGGTGTTACCAAATGCTTGACCCCACTCAGAAAGATGGAAAAGAGTTAATCACTGACTTAAAAGGAGCAGTCACCCAGGTAACAGTGATCACATTTCATACACATCAGTTTATATATTTGGACTTTTAAAAGTAACAGTTTCCCAAAATTTTATGCCTTGTTTCTGTAAGTGACAAGGACCATGAATTCAAAAGAGAAAATATTCATGGAAACTGGTGTCCAATTAGACAACGCATAAGAAGCCCAAAAAGACGTAAAGAAATTGTACTGAGCAGAAAATAGTCTGGTTGTAAGAAAGTGTTAGAACAGTATTGCAAAATAGAACACAAAGCTAAACAAGTGTTCTGATGAATTTAAATAATTAGTGTCAATGAGTATAACTTAGAAGTTTAAAAATGTGTCTGGCTGACAAGAAACTTAAGCCCAGTTTCATATCAAGACAATCAGAAAACATTTAAAAGACAAAGGAAAAAAAAAACCCAGGAATTCAATTTCTACATGCAGGTGTTAGAATCAAGGATCATCAATGCAAAAATATAGTCAGTAGTTATTTCCATTCTGTATTTGGAACTAAGTTTCAGGTATCAAAAATTTACAGAATATAATAGAATTACATTTTAAAACAATTTTACAGTTTACTTCCTGGGGAAAAGGGAAGAATAAAACAGTATCTATTTCCTCCAACACCCTCCCCGCCGCCCAACCAACAGCTAAGTAACTAACTCTCAAAAACATTAAAAGAGCTCACAGAGTCATATGAAAAACCAGTAATGTTTGTTTGGTGCTTTTTTTTGCAAACCTTATAAATGAGTAGAGTATTATGTGGTTAATCCTTTAGTCAAGTGCCAGATTCTATGTATCTATTTCTTTTTTAGGAAAAGTTATTCTAAGGAAATTTTATTGAGAACTACAAAACATTTTATGGTTTTAGCTATCCCATCCATTGAGGAATATTGCTCCACATGGCTGGGGGACTGATGAGTTGGATAGGTCAGTTTCATGAGCTTCTCTGTACTTGATCATCTTTCAATAATTTTCATATTAAGTAATTATTCTGTTCTAGGAATATTTTAGGAGTGGGGAGTGGGGAAGTTTAATTTATTTGTTCTGAAGCTGGAGAATTTCCTACGTCATTTCAGAACTGAGACATTGATTTCCATTGGCCAGTGGCCTGTAACTAGTTAGCAGATGTCAGATGACAAACCCCTAATGTGGAAGTGCTAAATTGGCCAAGATTGAGATGAAGTCACTGTATTTAATTGAAGCTTTGCCATAACATCCTTTAAGTCCGTGATCAAACACGTCCCAGTGCATTATACAGCTGCTCAAATGTATCACTGCTTAGACAGCAGTATGTTTTTATTGGATCCAGCCCATGTGAATACCCTTTCTAGGGGTAGCATTTTACACAAATTATATTAATTTCTTCCATGAGTTGTTAGGCTGGAAGTGAAATCTCCTCTAGGAGAAATAAATATGATCTAAGATCACCGGCTCTATTTATTGCATTTCAGTCAGGAAAAAAAATTAAAATATGTTTATTACATTACTGAATAAAATAAAACAACTTTAGAAATATCCATGCCACAGGAGTCTCCTCTCCATTTTCTAGGGATTTCAGCCAGAAATATCCGTGCTATTTTGTGCTTAGGTCCTGACCTTCCTATATTTTATAATAAAAGTATGCTCTTGCCATTGAGCCTCTATTCAGCATGAAGAACTACTGCTAAACCTTCTTTCTACTGTAAAAGGTTTCTTTTCATGCCTGCCTGCCATGTCTTTTTGAGCCACTGAGATGTTCTCTGTAATCCCTTATGGCTCATCCTTTATCACCAGAAGTAAAACTGAAATAGCTCTTCACCTTATTTTGTCTGATAAATTTGTCTGTGTTTTGCTGAGGTAAAGAAATGGCAAGTTTTAGGTGGACACACTATATTGAGAAGCCTAAGCTGGTAAAGCCATTTATATTCAGTTATTAAAAGACTATGAAGAGCTCTTTTCATGCTGACTGAAAGAACGATATTGGACAGTGGGGGTGTCATGAGCTGGTAGGCAGAAGACCTCAAAGTTGCTGTCATAGAAGAGAAGCAACCTAAAGAGAATATTCTACCTTGCTTGTAAATGTTCACTGGAGACAGTAATGCAGTGCAGGCAGCTGTGTGCCACCCACAGCTTTGGCTGGCTCTGTGTGGGGCCTGGGAGTGTGATGGATCCATGGCCACCAGCCTCTTACCTATAGTGGAGCTTTGTGTTTTGTGGGTGGCTTGAAAACTGCTGCTTGAAGTAGGATTTGTGATTGGCTATGATTTTGTAATGCTTCCAAGGCGCTTTGCAGCTGCACTCACATGAAATCATCATATCTGTATTGTGTCAGTCACATGTTTTATACAGTATGGTGTTACGTGCCACTGCTTCATCATAGGTAAGGTGTAGAAAGTTGTAGGGCAGAAGACAATGAATATCTGAAGGTGTATTATTTGGTTTAACTCAGAAAATGCTTACAGGAATTCTGTTGCTGGAGATATCATATTGAGGAATTATATTCTGAATACAGATAAAATATAGGTGCAGGAGACTTGCCTGAGCATGGCCAGATTCCTAGGTCAGAAATTTACCTGTAAACAGAAACATTGCCAGCATGGATGCGCCTGTGATCTGCACATAGGGCTGGACTATGGGAAAACTGAAGGCAGTAATGCCTTTTCCAACTGTAGGAGATTTGTGTTCCACATAAAAGCTACTGTAAAGCATTTTGCTGCAGATAGGAATCTTATAAAATGCTTAGATAGGACTTCAGACATAATTTGCTTTCATAAAAGTAATTGTGCTCAAACAAGCAAATACGATTTTTTTTTTAAGGCTGGAAGGACATTGACACAAGAAAAAGTTTGGTTGGTTATTTAAAAAAGAAGTTATTTTTTCTTAGCTACTACTGTAGAATGTAGCAAGTGGTATGATTTAGCAGGTTTAATGTTTCACTTTAAGAATTTTCCAGCAGAGTCCCTTCCTGCCCAATGCATTCAGCTGCAGTTCCCCTGGGTTTCTTGATTCATAGTTACAATTGCTTCTCTGACGTGCGTGGTGTCCCTGGCCGTAGGAAGCTTTGGCATTAACAGGTACAGTTCCTTCTGAAGCCCATGAGAGATCCACTCGAGTTGAGAGCTGGGTTTGACTCCTGAGCTGTAACAGAACAAAAAGTTCCCCCTGTGGTGTGGCTGAGAAGACATCACCTCGTCAATCTTTGTTTGCCTTATAACGAGAAATTGTCTTTACAGCTTGCTGTGAATATGTTAATGTGGCACAGGCATGGAAATGCAAAGGCTTTGTGTGCTATCTTCACAGCTGCTTAGCTTCAATGGTTTTACACACATTATTACTTTAACAATTTTATCTTGTGTATTTGCCCTTGAATTTGACATTAATGTATACGGCATTTGTTGTGACTTTTTGTCCCAAATGGGAAAAATTTTTGTTACAGAACAAGAAAAAACACGACAATTTCTTAAAAAAATATAACTTGGCTTTGATCCAGTCAAAAAAACTCAACAACAAAAAGCTGCTGTCTTTATTAGCAAACCCAAGGGGGCCATTAAATTGTCACTGATGCCCAGATGAAAACATTTGCTTTCCACTCAAGCTGTTATTTTAAATCAGTGTAAAATTTAAATTTAAATAAGACATGTCTGGAAAAAACTTGTTGAACTGATGTTTTATTTAGATATTCCTTATCTCTTACTGAATAGAGATACTCTGTATAAACTATACTTGTGGGAAATAGTTGATTTTGTCTCTAAGCTCTTTTGCATTTAGGACATAGAATAAAATCAGTAGCAGTTCTCCTGCAAAATACCTGTTGCAACAGGACTGTGGTATTTTCTACCAGGCTACCAATCAGTACTTTCAGGATTTAAAAACATATTTCTAACTTTAAAAAGGGGATTAAGCATTATAAATAATTTAATGAAGTCATTAGGCTTTCCATTTAGCATTAGGAACTCAACATTGTGCTTCTGAGAAAGTGACCTTAATATAAATTGGACCAGAAAGAACTAGGAAAAATTCTCTGGAAACAAAAGGCATAAAGCAGGGAATTTTCCTTGCAGAGACAATTTAACAAAGCCCCTAAAAGAGGCTAAGGAAAAAACCACTAGATGAAAAAAAACACCAAACCAGAAAATCCCCCAACCACTAAAATAACTAACTATTAAGCACAGAATACCTTGAATACTTTCAATGCTAATTACTTGCCTTTTACCTGCAGAATATATTGGTTGCTCCTTTCTCCATTCTTTGTCTCCAGCATCTCAGTTTTTGCCTTTTTTCTATAAACTCTTCAGGCTGCTATTTGCACGCAATAATTTTTAGAACATCTTTCTTTCACTGGCCTGTTTCTCCCAATTCTGCTCTCCTGCCATTCTGATGGGCTCAAGGACTCTGCACACATATTCCTATCCAATGAAATTTTTTTCCTCAGAAATTTCTTTCAGCCTGTTACCATGACACACTTAACTAGAAGGATGGGAAGGCAAGGGATTTTATTTTATCCCTGTGTTAATGTCAATCAAACATCCAGTCTAGGCTAGGGAAGATGGTACTATTTTTCTTCTTTCTCTCTTTTTCTCTTGAAATTTGTAGGACTCTGCACTAGAATCCTAACCTTGATCACAGATGTATTCAGTAGCAGTCATGGGCAAGGCTGGTGAGTAGGTGCCCATTATGAAACTATTAGTGGGGATTTTCACCTTTTTGTGTTTCAGTACAGAAGCTGAGTCTTTGTGTTGTAACCAAAGATCAGCTAGGTAGAAGAGAGATTTTTAGAACAGGCTGCAGAGAGATTGTGTCTAAAGGGCCTCAATGTTTTAGATGTTTAGAGCTTGTTTGATCTAATATCATATAAACAAGTAATTTCTGTAAGAGATGGCATATTCCTGAGTGCAAACCTGTGATTTTAAGTTATTTTCCAAGTAAAAATGTGAGCCTTAGAATGTAGGTCAGAAAATACTACGTTTTTCTTTTCTGGTAGATTGATATGGAAAGGCAATTGGAACAGAAACGTCTTGTCTTGCTCCTGCCTCAGGGACTTATTCTTGTCACCTTGCCTGGGAGATGGATGTGGTTAGGAATGTCCTATTTTATGAGCTCAGACCTTCTCCCAGTTTCAAGAGACAGTTTGCTAGCATGAAAACTGGTAAATAATGCATATTGCTTTTCAATATGTAGAGCTCTACAGGAAAATAATTCAGCTATCATAGATAATTATTTTACATGATGACACATTTCCAGGGATAATTCCATGATGCTTAGTACATCTTTTTAAGTGCTTGGTCTTGTGAGTGGTGAAGGTATTTTACAGAGTATGCATTGTATGTGGCATTTCTTGGATAGCAAAATTAAGTCTCCTTTGTTCTGGTTGAATCACCTGCTCCTAACCTCTAAAAAGAGTTTTTGAGGAAAAGTCTCGTTTGAAATTTTCTCTTAATGAATTAATAAATCTTGAGACAACACAGATAAATCCTGCCTTTTATTTAAAAAACCCCTTATGTCTAGTGTGATTTTCCAGAGGAAACTGATTCCAAATGTAGAACATCCATGTTTTGCATGATTGTTTTTCATTATGGCTTTGATGGCTAAACAGGATTTTTCTTTTGGTGATTACTACAGCCAACATTTGAAATTAATCTTTTCAAATAAACAAGTGGCTATTGTTATGTTCAAATTCTTGTGTGGTCAAACTCTTCTCCTGAATAAACTTTGTTTAAATTTCTGTTTAAATCACTTTTTTATGTGCATTATGAGCATTGGATCTCTGCAGGGCCCTCTTTGATGAAAAACTAAAAACAACCCTTGAGTCTTATTTTTAATCATGGAACCACTTCACACATGAGTTAGGTCTTTTCCCGAGCAAATATTTATGAAGAATGCATGTTATAACAACTCTTGTGAATGTAAATGTGTTTTGAATAATTATACTTTCATTTGGGTAGAGTTAAACCACATTCTGTAAGTGAAAGAAACTTCCCCAGTAGCAAAGGCACAACCCTCAGTCAGCAGAACTAGGCCTGAATAAGTATTTCTAAAAGGCACCTGCGAAGTTAAGATCCATTTCTCCTGTTGCCTCTGACCAATCCATATCTGTGAGTAAAAATTGCTAGCTTAAACATTGGCTTACATTAGTTAACACTGCATTGTTTTGCTACTATCAAAAATTAACTATTTGGCAAAATCTGACAGTTTCTTTACTTACTCTAATCACGTCTATTTGTCAGAAGGTAGAGGTCTACCAGCAGTTTTCAAGACATACCTCTCAGTTGCTTTATAACAAAGATGGTGGTGAGCACTAAAGCTGACAAACTTTCTTCATTCAAGAAATCAATTAATTTATTTTTTTTTCTTTTTTACTGCTATCCAGTTATTTGGTTAAAACATAAAGAGCTGGCTTATAAATAGTTTCTAATCTATATTACAATTCTGTAACTCTTAGGCTTTTACTTTTTTTTTTTAAGCCAATGGA
>WEZZ01038641.1:0-10760 GCA_013400585.1 Chloropsis cyanopogon | reverse complement strand
TTCTTTAAAAAATCTTGTACCACAGCTTAGAAGACTGTGAATGTAGTGATATAATCACATCAGGAAAATAATTTCACTTCTTTAGTCTGTGTATTTGGCTTGCCAATATGGTCTCAACATGTTCAGAGTGTCTGATAAACATGTATAGCAAAAAGGTCAAAAGGTACTGCATCCTAAGCAGCAAAAATTTAGTAAATTCAAAATATACAATGCCACAGGTTTATATCATTACTAGAAATTCCACAGTTATTCGGATGTTCATTCTGGGGGGAGGACAGGGTGGGCTGTGGAGGAAAGAAGGGAAGAGAAAGAACAAAGAGAGCTTCCGGGGAGGACGTAAAAATGGTACAGTATTGAGATTTCTCTCCTTTCCCCTTTAAAATCTTCACTGCTTCTCATCCTGATTTCCTGCAGATAAGATCAAACACTTTTAAAAGCTTCGTGGGGGAAAAATTGACAGAGAATGTATGTGTGTTTATATGCACACACATTCAAGGAAAGGAAAGGAATAGAACTAAATTTTTCCCTAGACCTGAATACTGCTAATAATTGTGAATTTGAAACAGCTAAGCTCTGGTTACTTTATAAGAGCTTAATGAAAAAAAATGTACTTTCACTTCCCAATCCTAATGTCCCCTATGTGCTCAAGTGAATAAATATGACAGAAGTATGTTGTACCTTTGGGTAAGTATCTTCAAATACTTCTAAATCTTCAATGTTTTTCCAAGTAGGAACCAGTCAAATAAGACCCAATAAGATCTTGTATCATGTGGCTGAATTCCTCTCTGTGGGCATTTATATCCATTTCTTTCACAGAGAACATAAACCTGCTTTCTGAACTGACAGTGTGCAAGTATGCTGCATAGAATTAAAAGCCTATGAACTCAAATTAGCAGCATGTCTGATTTACAGAAACACCATAACAACGGACACTAACTTTATTACACTTTCAGCAGCAACTGAGTAACTCTTCCACTCTTTTTAAAAACCTGAGTAAACACTGAGAGTAAAATCTCTTTCCATCTCCAAGGTCATGTCTCCTATAACTGCATTTGATATGAACTGCATTGCTTTTTAATCAGCTCATGACTTTCACTTATACAACAAAAATTTGATCCTTCTATTCTCTCTACCCCTTTCCCATCAAAATCTTTATATACACATTGGAGGTTTGCAGGAGTATGCCCTGAATTAACTACAATTGGTAATTTATGAAGAAAGCATGTCTCTCTTATGTCAATAGGGAGAAATTTTAGACAAGGCTAGCCTGCTTTTTATCGTGCAGTTCATGATTTATTAAATTTGTGCAAGTTATTTCAGTTTGAAGACAAAAGTTGTAGGTAATTTGTTTAACATGAGGTCATAGTCACGATGAAGAACATAGTTTTACTAAGAGCAAATCAGAGCAATGTTTGAAAGGTTTGTTTTTTCTAAGTGAAGCAATTTTAATTAAAAATATCCACGGCAACACATTGTTGATGAGTTTCTTTAATTTTCTTATATAAAAATATGGATAATTCTAAACTGCACAAGGATGTCTTTGTAAATTTGAAATCAGTCAGATATGGCCCACTTTTTTAAAGTCACCTATTCTTTCAGCTTGCAATTTGCTTCAAGGTGAAGTCAGACATCTGTCACCAAAAGCAATGAGAAAAAAGGAGTAGTATCACAGCGGCATCTACATGACAACCTTCAGGAACTAATAGCACATTGTCCCTTTTGTCACCAGCACAGTCATACATGAAGAGATATGACATGCCTGTAGCTCAGAAGTCACTGCATATTAATTATTCAAAAAATATCTTAGAGGGTCGAACACATATATGCTCCTGAGTAATTTTGAAGTGCAGTCTAGCAGATGTGGATGGAATTTAAGAAGAAATTCTCTGAGTGTTTTGGAAATTTTCTGTCATCTGCCTATCTAAAATCCAAGTCAAAGAGGAAGAGAGGAAATGGCACGCAGATTTAAATAAATAACAGAAATTTATAAAAACAAATCAAAGCAACATTATTCATATTGAAATCCAGCCAATTACTAGGCTAAAATATACTTTTAAAAAATAATAATCATATCTATACTAACAAATATGTCCCTTTTAAAGGATGTCCACATGGGTTTAATTCATACACAAGCATACACTAGCTTGACTAGATCTGCAGGTTCCCTAAAGAAACAAAACATTGGCTGCTTATCTGGATGTCATGCTCACACTGCATTAAGGCAGAAGCCTTTTATTTTCCTGGCTGCCTACCAATATAGCTACTGATATTTATCCCAGAAAATTTTCAAATTTTCATCTGGGCAACATTCTCAGACGGAAAGTTCTTTTTCATAAATTCTATTTGTTTGAGATTTTGTTTGTTTGTTTACTCTTTTTATTATATCTGGTATTAAAAGGAAAGAATTGAGCATGTAGAGTTAACCATAACAAAATTAATTGCATGCAAACAGTATTACACATTTTGGTCTGTTTTCATTTTCCAAGTTTCCCTTCCACAGTCCTAGAATTGTGCAACTACTCAAAACTCTTCCTGCCACAGAAATATTTCTGAGTGCCATCTTCCAGCCTAGTGTGGGAAGCGAGGTGGGGAAGGGAGGCAGGGATGAAGAAGAGAAAAAAAAATGCATGAACTAACTTTGAATTTGTGCCGAAGCTCCGAACATTTTAATATCAATAAAAAGGAAATTTTTTCATCATTGTTCTCTACTCAAAAGAGAGTTGAAATGGTCACAGTCCATCTTCAGCAAATATTTCCTTTCTTCTCATACTTCTTTACTCATAGTTTTGGCAATGACATTCCCATAAGGTAAAAAAAAAGTAACAAAACCCATATCTTTTGTAAGCAACAGTAATCTACTATTGTGGAGTGATACTTGCCTATGAAAGATTTGCTCACTGTTAGACACAGTTAGGAACACATTGTAAGAAAAATACTTCTGGCAGCATCTAAGGCCTGACATGTACAGACAGATCTCTCCTGCTCTATAGAAGTTATCCAGGTCAAAGAATATTGCTGTCCAGGCCTCACAACATCTTTAGTTTCCAGATACATTTCCAAGTAAAAAATGGCTGACAGAAAAGCAGAACTGGATGCAGACCCAAGATGGGGAGTGATTGAACTCTCTTAGATAATCAATACCGCTACAAAAAACAGAGTACCCAAAGGGCTACACTGCATGTTGGGTCATGTCACTAAAGAAACTCCATCAGCCACAAAAACGGGAGCACAGAGATTGGGAAGGGTTGGGGTGAGCAAGCAAACCAATAAAACAGATGAAGGCAATTTGAGTGCACAGAGGGATGAGCTTTACTGTGCAACGGTTTCGCCGTGCTAAAAAGCCTGGAGGATTTCTGAGCAAAGTAACTGGGAGATTCCCAGAAACAGAAGCCCCACACTTCTTCAATAATAAAAGCAAAATTCAAATCAAACATACAAATTTCATTCCATAGCCTGTTCATTTTATTCTAATGCTAAGTTTGTCTGTAGAGGACAAGTGGAAGCAAATGTTTTGGTGGACTATGGAAGTTTTCATAATTCCCCAACTAATACTTGAGCTGACTTCCATAATCTGTATAAATATTACACCTGCACTTAAAGGAATGCTGTATTTTTCAAATATTTTTTCATATGCCGGTGATCAGACACCAGACGTGTCAGGCTCATTGAAGTTAATTTGGAATTCCCAATCAGGAAGAAAATCCAAGGATATGGAACACTTTGATAGAGCTGGATTCATAAAACACTTCAGTCTACAGACATATAATTAATCTGTTGCCATAATATTTACATTTCTAAGTGAAAACTCCCCATCAGGCAGCTGGAGACACCTCATCATCTCTTATACAATATTTTCTGGTTTTTTCACTGGTTTGAAAAATGGGCATGTCCTGAAAGTGCAAGAATTTTACACATGCCTCTAGATTACCCTGACACACAGAAGCCAGAAAGTCAAAACCTATGGTGTCTAAAACTAAGCCATTCAAGTTCTATTTTTTATCTCTCTTCACAATGACTAGCCAAGGTCACACAGAAATCGTGTAGAACTGGCAATAAGACTTAGCCTGCCTTTGGTTTAAACCAAAAGAAAGCAGTACTCTTACCCACACAATATCCACAATATCTTACCCAAACAATTTACAAAACAAATGTGCACAGGACATAGGATGTGAAAAACACAGGAAAGATCTGGAGATCCATAGATTCATTGTACAAGTCTGTAGGAGGTAATTATGCAGCATAGTTGGCCTTTCACCATTAACTCAGGAAATTATTAATTCACTAATTGCCAGAAAAAGCAAGGATGTGCTAGCAGTTGGATCATTCCAAAATGCCATTTTTCTTTACAGTTTCCCTATGTATCTTCTCCTTGTCACTGTCTCACACAAACATAACTGAAAAGATTATTCGAACTGTGTAGTTATGAGCTTCACAGTAAAGAGAAAAATAATGGCCACACAGTGACAAAGGAAAGCAAAATCAAACAAGTCTTACAAGTATGACCATAAGACTATTTAAATGTATTGCAATTTGCATGAAAACTCTGGGAGTGTCAGCACTCTATAAAGTTAAAAGGAACTTTTTTTTTTTCTTCAGTGCAAGTGGTTCTGCCTTGCAATGGCCTGTTAAGTTATTCTTCATCTTAGCAGTAATAACACAGGAGGCAGTGTAAGGAGAAATAAGCATCCTCGTGCCAGTGTGCAAGGCTGCCAGAGCCAACATTTGCACAAGTGTTCCTATGGACCCCCTGAAATCCGGGCTCCCCGCAGTGGAAGCGTGAGAAGCGCAGCTATGGGCTGTGCTCATTGAGGAGTTTGATGCCAGCATATTCTTCAGCCATTGAGCAGAGCCACCAAACATTTGTCACTGCCACAGCCTGTATTTTATGGAAGAGGAAGAAAGCAAAGGAATAGACCATACAGGTTGGATGTGAACTTTCCAGCTGAATATAGGCAGAAGAAACTAGTTGTACAAAGCAGAAGAGACGATAAAGCCTTAGCTGCACAGCAGAGATTAGAAGAAAATAATAAGGTAAGCTACTTTAAAAGGGGGATTTCACTGGTTCCCATTATTTACTTGAAATTCCAGATCACATCATTGCTATAAGGGCTGGCAACCTCAAAAAATAAGCTTTACCTTTCATACTGTTATCAATTATAGCAAATTCAAATTAAACACATTTTCTGCATATGTTTTTCTTTTTTTTTGTTTTTGTTTAAAGATAGTCAGGACTATTTGATTTGTGATAATACTTTGGGTTGTATTTTTAATCCCTAAAGAGAAAGAGACTTCTTTTAAAAGACTTTGAGAAAAATACTGAATTGCCTATCACAGCTAGTTTCTCAAGACATTGAGGCATTAAGCTTTTCTGTTAAAAGAGGACAAAGTTATTAGGAGCAAAATATTTTCCAATAACAATCCTTTTGCCTGCTTTTGCCTTCAAAACATCTTACAGTTTTAATAAAGCAAACTTTCATTTGAAAATGTTTTTTTCTCCTTATTAAACTAATCCTGCATGTTCAACATAAAATGTTATTTTAATGAGCAGATATGTTATTGAGGCCCCTTAAAAATTTAAAAATACCTATTTGTCCTAAGAAAATATTAACCTATTTCTTAGGATAGTTGATTATTTTTCATTATGAGTAAAGTTTACAATGACAAGCATTTTCAGGTTTTACTTTTATTTTTAAATTGTGATGTTATTTAGAAACAGTTCTGTCACAGAGAGCGGGTTTGCTTTGCAATGTAAAAGTCCTCCTGGAGAGAAAGAAGTTGGCTTTTTAAAATATTAATGTCAGTATTAATATGTATTTCTACATGGTTCAGAAAAGAAATTTGAACAACATCACCCTCGTTACTATGACACTCCACTGAGGAAAGTTATACAGGAAAAAACACCCAACTGGAGACAAATGCAATCTTTTTTTATGGCAAAAATTGCTCTGAAAATTTTGCAAATATCTGAGCACAACTATCAACTTATGGAAAGCATTTTCTGTGCTTGGAAATCCCATTAAAAGACATGAATAAAACATTCACCTTCAAAAAGGTAAAATTTCCTGTTCAGTTGAGCACTGCTATGAAATGCTAGTTGTACAACTACTTCATACTTGTCTAGAGGTGTGAGGACTGGCATGTCTGGCATGCTGGGAAGCAATGAAGCAAAGAGCAACATCAAGGACTTACTTCTTTGACAGACACATTTACCAGCATAGAACAGAGATGCTAGCCCCAACATAAAATTCCAAACAAAGTCTGAGTCAATCCATTTGATTTCATTATTCCTGCCTTCACTGACCAGGTTAGTTTTTGTTCCCTTAGGATTCTCCCCATGCCATCTCCCAGCACAACTTTTTGGTGCTAAGCCCCAGATGTTCAATGACAGAGTGTATGATCTGCATAGTGCCTCAGAGTTATTAGTAAAATACTGAGCTTTCGAGCAAAGGCACTCTAAAATTCTATATTTATTGCGGATTTAATCTTCGTATTTGTTCACAGAAAGTAGAACTAATAAGCAAAAAACTTAGTGTTGCTATTAAAATCACACACAGACATTTGCTTTCCTCAATTAATAGAAACATTTTCATTGTACTTATGTGCATGACAATTAAAACTGTTACATCTTTGTTCAGCATGTTTAGTAGGCTTCAGATTATTAACATTATCCTTGAAAGAGCATGATCCAATTACAAAATTGCGTGAAAAATTTGTCAGTAAATATTGCTTCAATAATACTAACATAAAGAAGTCTTTAAGTGGGAAGGGGAAAAACAAAAGCAATGCTTGAAAACCAGCTAGGTTTAGTCTTAACACTGTGACTGAATAAGAAATGCTTGTTGCCTGCCTGCCTTCACTACTCTTCCTAGGACACATATTAGGCCAAAGATTATTCTATCAAAATAAAACACTTTCTTGGCAAACCTTCATTCTATTTTAACCTTACAGAACAAAGAAATCAAATTTTATGTTTGAGTAAATAAAAAGTGATTAATCAGCAATGAGTGCAGAGCATATTCTGGTGTACTCAGCAAAAGGAAGAAATATCTGCTTCCACTACTCCATAAGTTGACCTGATGTGATCAACACCACTGAATCTGGCTTCTGCTTCTATAACTTGCTGCATAATTTCTGCAAGATGCAACCCTATTTTAGTCTTCTTGGTATATTTTATACTTTGAATATATAAAAAAAAATTCTACTGCATTAATAGCTATAAAAAATAACATTACTTGCTTGTTTATTTTTGTTTCTGTAACATTTTTAATCAAACGTGGGTGTGCCATGATTTTATTCACTGTGAAATGTTTACTAATGTCTGGTTTGCATCACAAACTAAAAATACTTAGATAGTATTTCTATATCTTTAGTACAAATACTGCTTCTAAAAGACCACGTTTCATGTTTGAAAATAAGAAAAAACGTTAATAACAGTAATAGTTTATTTATAAGAAAGACAGTATTTGCAGCACCCACTAGCACTATAACTTAAAAAATGTAAGAGTTGAAAACAGAAGTAATCTCCCAGAAAACACACACAAAATAAGTTTGCTTACTCTAATAGCAATTACAGTGTTTCAGGAACATAGGCCTGGTTTTCATAAAAAAAAAAAAAAGGCAAATTAGAAGATAAGCGCAATAGGTGTGACTATTTCCACCCTGACTTAGTAGAAGTATTGGGTTCTTTTTGTTCCAACAGTAACAAAGCAGAACACAGAAAACAACAAATAAAGGCGTTCCACAAATTCTCACCAAAAGCCAAATATGGTGAATCCTAGATTTAGTACAGCTCATATTTGCAATCTACCTGCTTGAAATCAGTTCCCATGCTAAAAAGCTTGTATTATACGCACTACCAAGCTTTTCCTAACTTCTTGAATGGAAAATCTTGAGGCAAGGAACATAAGTGAATAAATACTCCTCAAAATTTGTGTATAAAGGTACAATAGGAGACCGGAAGGAGCGGCACCACCTAAGAGTGGCAAGAAGTAGCAGAAGTGCCTTATTTCTCATATTGAGAACAGATGGAGCCTGCAGATATCCACAAAACACAAAACAGAATCCTACTCAGAGATGGTAAACAAAAGTTTCCACTCCAGTCATGGATCATTGACCAGCAAAAAAAAAATTAAGAGAGTCAAAGAGTTATTGAGTTTGTAATGTTTGGGAAGAAAAGTTTTCTAGCACTAATTGAAGTAATTATAAGCTCTAGAAAACATAAATATATATTAGTATTCACTTTGAATGCTGCATTTTTGAATGTTGCTTTACATTTTTTAATCTTCTAGAAAAGAACACAGAAATATTAATAAGAAAACAGTACTAGACCATTTGAGTCAATGGAGAAGAAAGAATAAAGAAAAATAGCTGCAAACAAATCATACCTGGGGATAAAGAGTTTAAAAAAATGCATGCTAAAAATCTAATCAAAACCTACCACTCTCTTTGAGAGATTATTTTCAATTTTTTATTTATCTTGTTTTAAAATGCTGAGAGAAACCTGTCCCACAATGGGAGTCTTTGGTTCAAATGAATTACTTTCACACATTAGGAAGATGTGCCAAACCATCTGTCTTAGTGTTTTGATACCTACTGAATCAAGCAAGCTCCCTATTAAATTGAAAGATTTTCAAATGATCCTGTAAAGTGGAGATGTACTTCAATGCTCTCAACGGTAGGCGAATGCTTCCTTTTTTTTCTTCATCTTCTTTCTGCAGAAATTACACATTTTCTGTAGAAAAAGACAGCTTGTTGTAATCATGGAAGATATTTTTTAGGTAGTTATTATCTGACTTTCTTGCTATACAAGAAATGAAGCAACATTGTTCTTTCCCTCCGCAGAGAAAAGTGGTAATCATTAGAAAGCCATTTCCAGGAAAGCTATTATGAATTTTGTCAAATGCACTAAAATTCTGAATTGGGTATATAAATAAATAAACCCCAGAACTTCGCTTTGCTTACTTTATTGGTGTCAATGAAGAGCTATAGCACTGATTTATATAACTAAATAGCACCAACTTAGAAAAATATTTCTAAATAAAAATCTTACAACTAGATGAGTCAGTAACAGAGTTCACTAACTCACTTCCATTTACTTTCATTAAAAGATACTTACTTGCAAGCATAAATGATGTATTTGCAGACTGATATTTCCAGTCACATCCTCAAAAGAAAATTATCTTTAACTATTCATTTTTACTTATATGGAAGAGCACATGGATCATTAAAGTACAAAGAAAAATAGTTGATCTTACTGATGGAACACAGCAGGTATCCATTGAAAGAAGAAGGCATAAGGCATGAATATGGATTTTGAGTAGAAGCCTGCAAAAGACCTCTTCTGATATCAGAGTTTTTGGGGTTCAGGCCAAGAGAGAAGCCCATGACAGTCACAGAAAGAACACTATTCACCACAGATATTCAGCCAGTACATTTACAGACATTTTATAAGCATACCATTCACAACTATCATCATCATAAATTCAGATACCTACAAATACAAATACTGTCTTTAAGGCTCTGCTCATTTGTACAATTAATTGCTGTCTGAAAGGTCTTTAATTGCTCCACTGCTGCCAATGGTTACAAGACAGAACTTGACTAGTCTTTGTTCTTTCACAAGTAATGTCATCTTGCATTTCAGAATCCTTACATATATCTCATGACTACTGAACACATTAATATTTCCAAACACTGTCTTTTTACAGGGATTCCAAGGCAAGCTTTTTTGGTATTTCTCAGTATACATGATCTAGATAGTTGAATCTACATCTATTCCCTCTTATAAATATATAAGCAAGGTTTGCCTTTCTCTTTCCTTTCATTCCTTCATGAACTATTCAAAAGTAAATATACAAATCCTTTCAGTGAACGAACAAGAAATTCATTAGGCAATGAATTTCATTTCAAACATTCTATTACTCCAAACTTTCAAGTGGTTTTCACGTAGACAGCTTACAATTTGTTTCCTGAAAATATATTGGACATTAAGAACGGAACACTCTGCTTACCTATCTGATATTTTTGAATTCACATACCTTTTTTTATTTTCTTTGGTAAAGCTTTGACTTCTCAGCACACTTAAAACTCATCAATATTGTGGCCAGTTGTCTTACAGACATACTTCAGACGATGAATTATCTCTACTCTATAGTCATTCAAAAGCATCAATTGCTAGGTGTAACAAACATATTTACTTTGATCAAAAATAATTACTAATTCTAAATTTTGTGGTGATTCCTCCAGACAACATCTTATGGATCCTTTCATTCTAATAGGTATCTGTATATTTCTAGGGATGTCTGTATTTAAGATAAAATACTCTCCATGGTCAGTCACCATGTTGATATAGGACAAAGAAACACACAGACGGGTTCAGCAGGATTTCAAGTGAGAAAGAATGTTTACTCAAAAATCTGACTCTAATTTATAGATAACACAGATTGACTAGAGACTGGTCCCCTGAGGTTGCACTTCTCCAACCACACTGGCTAGTTCATCAGTCTATCTTCTTCTCTCCTCCCGCAGAAGGAATGCAAACTATCTTTGTTTGCACGAGAACTGCGTGAGAAAGTTAGCTAGAAATATGAAAACATCAGAAAGCTTTTCTAAAACTGCAAAAGAACAGAGCGACACACCACATTCAGATCAACCAAGACTGTGAAATCCTGGTATTGATTTGGGGCATGTCTGAAAGGGAACAATACCCTCCAACACATTTCTGCCTTCACAACTTTAATAGCTGCACTAAAGGCAGAGGT
>WEZZ01038636.1:0-16165 GCA_013400585.1 Chloropsis cyanopogon | reverse complement strand
TTTTTTTTTGTCTCCTTCTCAAAAAGTCTGCAGTCGCATTGCTGGTTTTGTAAAAAAACAGAGGAAATAGTTTAGTAGATTATTTTGCCTATTTCTGACATTTGGAAAGTAATTTCAATAGATGTATCAAATGTACCTATCCATAACAACTGGCTACTTCAGCTCCAGTGAGGGCCAGGTTTATCAAGGGCAGTTCAGAGGTATAAGTTTACAGGTCCATCTATTTCTGCAAAGCCCATGACGAAGTGCTTTTGGAACATCCTGAACGCTGACAGGATTCTGGATAAAAGCTCATGCATATCTTCAAGAACTCCTTGATTTAAACTTTGTTTCTCCCCACATATCAAAGCATGAAGTGCTCATTTCCTCACTTCCAACAAGGAACCTGTTAGGGTAGCTGAAGTGGCTTCTTACCAGTAGCCACAATATGCCGCCTCCCACGCAAAAAATGCCATGAATAGAAGAACTGTAAAAAAGTCTCTTAAAACAATTTTTTATTATCCAAGTAACTCAATTTCTTAAATCATCAACTTCAAGTGAGGAAAGACTGACAATATGTGTGCTTTTCATGTGGGGAGCAAAAGAGTGGGGGAAAGCTGTCCTTTGATTTTGGTTCATATTCAGGGAACAGCCTGGGTTAATAATTTAAAGGTAGAAAGTTAATTTATGCATCACTGAAATCCTCCTTTTGTGCAGTTTTAGAAAATGCATACATGTGACAGGATATCTCATTGTTCTCAGGACGTGTTATCGTGTATATGTGGAGTAGCTTTAGTGCGATATGAAATGCAAATTTGACTCACTTTGTTCTTGCCACTTTTATGAATATTAAAAATATGAATAAAATAATTGTGAACACTTGGAAAAGGTCTTTAGCTCCTAATTTCAGTGCTATGAAGTTTTCATATTGGTGCAGTAGAAAAAAAAATTGAAAATTTTACCAGCTTATACTGTCATGAATGTAGGAAATTCAATAGAAAATTTGCATTTTGAGTGCACTCTGAGTGGAACTTTATGATGACATGAAACCCTCATGCCAATGACACAACAGCCTCTCAGGCCAAAAGAAAATAGTTTATTCATGTTAAGTCAAACAAAATGTAGTCATTCAGGTGATTTTAAACCAGCCCTAACCTCCTGTAGCACCAAATTTGTAGTAAAGAGGGGGTTAAAGAAGAGCTTATCCTCAACAGACAAGGCAGTTAGCAGCACATGGGTCACCACCAGTGCCACCACTCTACATCCCTCATACACCAGTCCCTCTTGGTCCTCCCTGCTAAGTGCATTGGTTTGATGAGAAGTTTATGTAACAGTTTCCACTGTCAGTAGAAGATTCCTGGTAGTAAGGGTGGCTCTAAGGCTGCCACAATGTGAGTTGCTTAACATTGTTAAGCACTACTTTGCAAGGTATTCCTCATCGTGGATATATGCTGAGTAGTGCTCCAGAAACTGATACTATGTTAAATCAACAGAACAGACTTCTAAAAATTATTGTGGGAGACCAAAAGGCCAAGTCATTACTTTATGCATATGATTCTTTAATGTAAAAATAAAAAACCGGATACTTTGCTTCTCCAGCATTCATTGATGTTATACCTGTGCATTAAGTGCAGACTCCAGTACTTCATATTGCAAGACAAAGAATTATGGTCTAAGTACTAGGACAGACTATTTCTCTGGTCTTTAATTTAATAGGACTGTAGCTGTGAAGTTGTGGACACAGAATCCTCAGTCTTATTTGTTTAGATTATCCAAATAAAACATGAGTAATAGTCACAGCTTGGGCTGAGCCTCTTTACTTTAACTCTTCTAAAAGCTGGACCCACTTCAGGAATTAAACATCTTTTCCTCCATGTGGCTTTTAGGCTGCAGTTATAAAGCTCTTCATCAGCATGTAGTGACTTTGCTCATTTCTTTGACAAAAGGCTGATAATCTGCACTAATGGCTTTGGCTGACTCAAATGTTTCATTCCCAACTGACTTTGACTGACACGCTGAGGAATATTAGCAATGTGGAAACGAAGGTTGATCACAGAAGGAGATGGACAAGCATTCTGGCTGAAATCCTGCATATCTTTACTTTCATTAGAGTTCATTTCTTTCGGATGTTAGACTGTTTTTATATTACATTTCTTTCTCTGCTAACAGGAATTTTCAGGTCCCAGACTGTCATTTCTGCACTTAGAAGTTCCTCTTTAGGCAGACAGTTCTTTGGATTATGTCTTCTCATCTATAGAGTTTCTCTTGGGTATGAACTGTCTCTTATCCCTAAAGAGGAAGGTTCAAAAAGTATGGGAAAAAAAAGTTTATTTTCTTGTGGAAATAATTCACACCCACTACCTGGAATTATAACCACTTGGCAATTTACCCACTTCACGAGCAAGAAGAGGGCCATTTCCAGCATGGGCTGGGTTCTTTATTGGTTTTGGTTTGGGGGTACTGCTCTCTGGGCTAGTTCAGTTCTGAGCTACTCTTCTACACTGTCTTTTGGTCCATATATCAATATAAGAACACATATCCTGACGTATAGATGGTGATAAATTCTGTACAGAATAAATTGCAAATTGTATAAACCTTTAGTAGAAAAATAACAGGATAGGATTGAATAAATAGTGATCTAAGATGCGTTTACCCATAAATTCAGAAAGATAAATATTGTCTGAAACTAGACCCAGTGTGTGGATTGTCCTTGAGCAAAAGGATTGAACGTTGAGGCATAGGTTGTAATATTAATTTAAAAGACCTTAAAATAAAATTTGGCAAACTCCACCCCGACCTCAAACCTAAAAATTAAACAAAAAAAAGTAAAAATTCATAATTTCAGAATTTAAAAGGAAAGGTTTTGCCTTCCATGGGCAAATAGAAATGCTTTGCAGGGAAAAGTGGCAAACATGCAAGTTAGCAAAGGTTTTTGAGTTTAAAAAATCTTTCCTGTGCAAAAGTTAAAACTTCTGCTTAAGTTTGTCACTTGTATTTAACAAATATGTCCCTTCTGTTTCTCAGCATGATTTCCATAAGCACAGGTGGGGAGACTGGTTTTGATTTGTAGAGATGGCATGATATAAATCCTTTGTCATAACCAGGAAAAATTACTATTAGTCAACCTGAATGGAGCTTTTGGATTTTTGCATGAGAGAGGCCTCCAAAGCATGCACATTTGGTTATTCCAAAAAAAACAGTCAGAAAAGTCACAATGTGAAATGTTTGTTCCTGTTTAAAAGCCAGTTTCTTCCTGGAGGAAGCTTTATGTTCTTTCACATATATGAGATTCCAGCAGGTGTTTAAGCTTGACTTTCAATTATTGGCAGGTGATTTTGAAGAACCGTCACCTAATAAAGAAAGAAAACATTAAAGAATTCCCACCTGGAAATACCTACCTATCTTAATAAGATAGCTTTATATAAAGATCTGAAGCCTTGTGAGATTAATGAGGTCTGTTTACCTTCCATTTCATTCTGAGTCCCCTCCACTACATGTGTTGAATCAAAAGGCTGAGAATTTCTATATGGGAAACTGGAAAAGAAATTGATAAAATATAAAAATTCAGGTATTGTGCTGCTTTTGAAGTCTGTCTCTCTCCCCATCTTTGCCAGGAGTTGATCAGGAAGACTGGAAGACAACTGTTCTCTTTCATTAACAAAAAAATTTAAAATGAAGGAAAGAAAAGCTCTCTGTACCTCTGTGGCTCCAGAGACAATTACATAGAGGTACATACAAATATAAAATACGTGTGATGTTACATATTGGTTTGCAATGGTGCAGTGATACTGCATAGATGGAGACATAAACCTGTCAGTTTGGGTTTTATTGTCAGGAGTGCCAGATGCACTGTCCAGGAGCCCAAACATACCAGTCTGTGCCACCAGCCCAAGAGGCCATGTCAGGGCTTTCCTCTGCTCTCACAGATTTCGCATTTGATAGACTCATGTTCCCACACTGTAAGTGCCATGGCCTCCCTCTGTGAGCTTTTAGTTTCTGATAAAAATGGTATTGTGTGTAACAACGTTCATGTTTCTTAAGAGTTCCCATATTGCTTGTAAGAAACTCCTTAGGTGCTGACCTAAAACAGATGCCGTGAGCACTCCTTTTCCTACCCTTTAAACCTTTTAATGGTTTGTGTATTTTAATTTTACAAGTCACTTAGCTTTCTCATTATATTCTGCTTCTCTCCTAGCTGCCTACAGGGGAGACTTGGAGAGATAACCTTTCCTTTTCCCTCTGTCCAAATGCAAAGAAAAAGAAAAACAAAAAAAAAATTTACATGTCATGGTGTGGACACCACTCTGCTTTGCCAGGATCTGTGAACTGTTTCAAATGCTGTTCACACTTGCACAAGAGAGTTTTGCTTAGGCTTCCTGGCTCTGGTTTGGGAGGTGCAGTGGTCTCTGGTTCTTTGGGTGTCACCACTGAAATGGCCATGAAGAAGGCTTGGCAGGACCACCTGGGACCCAGAAATGTGAATGTATAAAGATCTCAGGACAAAAATAAAGTGAAGATAGATTCATCTTCAGTATAAGACAGTTAAAAAAAAAGAAATCAAATTATATTGCAGAGAGACTGGAAAGCTGGGAGGCCTGTAGCCTAGATTCCTGACACTATTAAATATTACCCTATGTTTGTATGGTTTTTATCACCTCTCTGCAATGTTTTTGTTCAATCATAGAAAATACAATAAAATAAAAAACACATGTTGGGATCTTAAAAAGCATTCCTGGTTTTTTGAGACTCAGCTAAAAGTTGCATTGACAATTGGCTGATAAATTTTGACAAGCTATAGCTCAGTCTTTTTGAGTCAGAGAGACTCCACAGGAGTTATTCTCTCATCGGAAGAGAGTATTAAACCTACTACAGAAAAGGAGAACAAAACAAAGCCTGTAGACACACTCAAATCCAACATGCCAAGAGAATTTTGCTTTGCCTCAATGGTACTTTCTGAGACTGTGGGCAGCAGATTGTGTTTGGATTGTCAAGGAAACAGTCGGGCCATTATTGTTGTTGTTTAATTTTTGGTAGTTGAGGGTTTTTTCCCCCCTCCTAGCCAAAGTATTAAAAAAAAAAAAAGAGCGGGCGGGGGGGGGAAGAAGTTGATTTCTTCAACAAGCAGCTGCAATGACAGATGGCTGATGAATGCACTACCAGCAGTTCCAATGGAACTCGACTCCGTGGGAGTCAGGGCACTGCGCACCTTCCAAAGGGCGCCACGGTAGTCGCTTGGGAAGGGGAGTGAGAGTCAGAATTTCTAACCATGGTGAAAATGTACTGAAGGAAGAGAACATGATGACAAGGGGTGAGAAAGGGAAGGGAGTGATTGAGATCCATCCAGCTGAGTCTTTATCCCCAAGGATGAATTAAGATGAAATAGGGGCCCAGAGCCATAAAAACTTCAGGAGTACTTTAAAAATCATGCTCCTCTGCTAAAACATATCATCTTAGCCACACTTTGCTTTAGTCTTTGCTGATCTTTCTTCCTTAGACCCCAGATAGATTCCTCCTCTTTCTATTCTTTCTATATATTTTTTTCCTCTCTTTCCTGTTCCTTCTTTTCCCGTAGCTATCTCTTTCTACCTCATGACTGTGTGTGATTGTGAAGAAAAGAGATGAACTATTGCTCTTCTTAAAGCTGCTTCCTGATGCCTGCCAGATGTCTCCCATGAGTCTTTGTTAGCACCCAGGATCTGGTAATCCATGATCAGCCCTGCTGGGTGATCTGTGATGCATGTCCACCCTTGTAGTGCTCAGACTTGAAGAAATTATTTGCCCTGGCCAGTTATCACCTCTTTGTCCAAAGGTGCCCCATTTAAATGGGTAGTCAGCAAAATTTATGACCTTCTATTGGGAGTCCTGTGCCAGGTGTGAAAATTTGTCCTCCTACTACCTTTGAGCTTCAGCACACTGTGGAGGCAGAAATAACAAGGAAGGAACACAGGCCACACTATCTGAAAGGAATTTGCAGACAAAAGTGAGGAGTCAGTTTTCTGCATCATACAGAATGTCATAAGCTGCATAACCCCCAGCCTCTCATGGTCCTCAAGACAGTGCAGTTCCCCCTTTCTTCACCACCCTGTGTGAGGTGAGAAGAAGAGAACTGGTGCCAGCTGGAAAAGCAGTAGGGGTTTGCAACAGGGCAGTGAGTAAACAAGGAACAAAACTCCTCTAGCAGTAAATGTACTGTGTAAACATAAACAATGGCAACAAGCAAGACACGTATTCCAAATCCATCTCCAGTGAGAATCAATTATGTTATATCTGATGAATCAGGGGAGGGAGTTGGTGAGAGAGAATGGGGGCCTATTATTATTTTCAAGTCAAGTCAACCAGCCAAGTCTGCAAACAAAAGCATTTTCTGTCTTTTTCTCTCTGTCTTGTTGATGGCCTCCCCTTGTCTCTCTTCCTTGGCATATTTCCTGCAGTTTCCCCACCCAGCAGTAGTTACATACATCTGAATAACACTGCAGTTCAAACACCAAAAGAATTGTTTTCCTATGGTTCCTAAATGTCTTTTCTATTTCCTTGTATTCATAATCGTGGCATGAGCAGTGCTCGTCAAGGGGTGTTACATCAGAAAACTCAAGCGTGAGACTGTCTAAGTGTGTGTGTGTGTGCTCCTATGTACATGAACACATGTGACCAAGAAAGCAAGAAAATACTGCAACAGATCATTAATGAAATAATGATAGGTACTTCTTTTATACCTGTGGTTGTAAAAAGAAAGCAGAGGTTTTATTCTTGTGTCTGCTCATCACTAACTAGTGCTAACACACACACACACACACAGAGGTTTTCTTCTGTATCCCCAAACTCACAAAATGGGAAATGAAAAGGAGAGGAGGAGAAAGAGAGAATTGCTGGAAATGATTGTCTCTTAGGGTGTTCTCTAATAATAAGAAAGGAGCCCCACTTTGAACTCTTGATTCTTTGCCAGAGAACAAAAACCTTAAAGCATTTTGCTACCTTTAATTGTATTACTCTTCTAGTAATCAATAAAGATAAAAAAAGAAGATCATTCTATGTACAATATGAAATCACAGTGTCTGAATATGTGGAGATAGATTCCACTTATCTGTCTCTAGGGGTAGCTTCTCTTGTAGGAGAAAACTCAATTTTTATTTGGATTTTAAAAATGTTTCAAATTATTCAGTCAATGCTACATGCATATTAAAAGATTTATTACCAAATATTCTCATCTTGATGTACTGGATCTATGCATCCAATTCCCACTAATGTTAATGGAACTTCATCTGTAAATCCCTGCACATCAAAGCCAGACAGTACCCATAAGTATTGCAAATACATAGGTAGCTGGATAAATAGCACAAAGATTAACCACCTCTGGCACTGCTGTTTTTTATTTCTTTGTGTAAACGTTGGTCTCATCTTTCTAAGGACTTGAGATGTAAGAAACTAAATGCATCCAGGCCCACATCCCCCACACTTCAGCATGGGTGTTGAAGGGAGATACCTGACTGCTGAGTCGTGGCACCCACTCTAATTGAAGGGGAGAGGGAGAAAGGTGCCTCCACAGGGTGACTCAGATTTTAGGTGGGCTGAGTCATCCCCACAGGTGCCTGTTTCTCTCCACTGGCTGTTAACTGGAGGTGTATAAAGAATGGTGATTTGAGCACCTGCAGTAAGACAGGTCACATCAGGCCTTAAAGTATTAAACCCCCTCTGGCAGGAGGAGCCTGAGCTCCTGCTCAGGAGGCTGCTCATTCCATGCTGGGGTGCCTGCTAGCCCCTCGTATTAGAGGCACAAAGAGAGATGGAGAAAGGGCAACCATCCCTTCTCTCTCATTCCTACCAATATTAAAAACCCCACATTCATATATTAAAGCCAGGATTTTCAAACATGGATTCCTAGCATTTAAGCCTTAAATCCCTAGATGGAATTCATAAAAAGCAGCTTGGATTTGACTGCTCCAGAACTTGATTTTGGGTTAATTATCTAACCTTAGGCATCTATGTTTTGTAACTTTTTGATCATATTTTAAAATGAAGAGAAAACAAATGTATTGTTAATATTAATAATATTATTAATAGCTTAATTAATTTAAATGTCAAAATATAGGCCAATATTAACTGTAATTAAAGTAAATTAAGTATATTAACAACAAAGTTATATACAACCGCCCATATAATGTAGGAATTCAAAGTAAACAAATGTGTGTTTTAAAGTGAAAAAAAGATGAGGTAGAAAACATAATAATCATGGGGCCAATAACTATATTAATTGTCAGAAGAGAATACAGCTGCAATAAAATCAAAAGGAGTGTGTACAGTGAAAGATGAGTGGGATGATTAGAGCACAAACAGGCTAATAAATGTTAATTAATAATACCTTTCTGAAACTTCCATTTCTTTTCCCTAGATTCACAAGTGCCTTACAAAGGAAGCATCATCAGCCCCATTAAGCAGAGGAAGGAGGAAGAGGCGCAGAGTAATGAAGTACAGTGGCCAGCATCACCCAAGGGTACAGCTGCATAAACAAGTTACAGCAAGTTAAATTAGAGGATATATTAACGGAGTCAGATGCTCTGCTCTAACTTCCTATTTGTCTGCTCTTGACCTGCAGAAAATGAAACTCGTCTTACCTCAGGTCTAATCAAAAGACTAAGCCTCTTCTCCGGCTGCAGGAAGGAAAAAGTGAGTACCTGATACCGTGAAACCACACTGGCTAACTTGCTCTAACGCCACCTCCATCAAAAACCTGTCTAGTCTGTGAGATGGCAGTGATAATTTTGTGAGGTTCTGCTAACATTGGGATGGGCATGGTATATAAATGGAAAGGGTTGACGGGAAAGGAAGGTTCCGGGGGTGAGATATATCATGTAGCTCAGCACAGAAAAGTCAAAATCTGTTGCAGATCTGCGATGTGACAGTAGGGTTCCAGGAAAAGCAGGTGGTGTGGGAACACAGCTCCCCATTAGGGCAGGGCTCAAAGAGAAGGGGATCAGTCATAGCCAGAGCCTTTATTACTTAAATCTTTAAAATCTAAAAGGGCCAACTTAAAAATCAACCTGCCACTTTGGAGGCTGGCAGCGTGGAGAATGCAGTGTAGTGTAATGTGCTCCTGCTGGCTCACAGGGCTGGGCACACGTGCTGCCGTGCTCAGAGCCTGGCTCTAAGCTCCACTAAGAGGGTATTACAATAATTGAGCTTGCTGGTAACAAGGTCTGCTCTGCTATATTTGTGATAGGCTTGGGATAAACTGAGCACACAGCCGGTGCCTGTAGCAGAACTGGAGGAGGGGGGAAAAGAACCTCTTAGACACCAGGGCTGGAAACCTGGCTTCAACTTAAGCAATGGCAAAACTCCATTAACTTCAGCTTGAGTCTGTGTTTGCCAGGTACTTTTCATGGAGCACAGTGTCCTAACACAGTACCAGCACACATCTAGCCCTTGATCTCTATTCCAAAGTGCAGGGCCACTTAACAGAAATAATTCCAACCAGTGCCCAACAGATGCTTTTACCAACTCAGAGAAGAAATGTCTCCAGCTGCAGAACATCCCTCTCCTCCTCTATGGCTGAAATAGAAATCAGGAGAATGATGCCATAGGATTCTAAGTAAATTTTATTAGGATATTCAGTCTTAATTTTATTGATAATCTGTTTTCATCTGTCCCAACTTACTGCCTTTCTCACACTGTAAAATCTGGGAGATCTGGAACAGGCTGCATTTTCCTGCATGCATTTTCCAGTGGCTCATTCCCATTTTGAAAAACTCTTCATTTGAAATTCAAAATCTTTTGTCCCAACCACAGCTAATAACATGGAGTTTGATTCAGAGAAATCTTCACTTTTTAGTGTGTTCCTGAGTCTCACATTCTTCCATGTTCCACATCAGACAAAGGTCAAAACTTTCATTTGACTGTGGAAACTGCACAGGCACTGTCTTTCCTGGCCCATTTGCTCTCCCTGATCCTCTTGACTTTGTTTCAGTTGTTTTCTGTTGGGGGCTTGATGCAGTAAGTACATTTAGGGAGATCCAAAGGGTTTTGGTTGCTCAGAGGAAAACAGTTCAAGGGTTATTGCAGGGCAAGACTATCCCAAAGGAGCTCTGTAGGCACTTCCTCCCCACTAACAGCACAGTGGCCTCCTGGGTTTTCTCTTGCAGTGGGGTCTCTGTAAGTCAGTGTGAGTGCCAGGCACTTCCAGAGCCCCATCAGAGTGTTAAAGACCTGTTATGCTCTTTGCCAGTGCCCAGTGTGCTCCTGAGAAGCCCTGGCAGGATTCTCAGCTAACAGGTTAGCATTAGGTCAGGAAACCAGCGACCCATATATCTCTTGTGGCTTAAGCTAGGCACTCAAGGGCTTTGGTCTTGCTAAGCTTAGGTGGTAGTGAGCTAGGGATTTGAAGATCAAAAGTTAAGTGTTAGACAGGATTTAGGTATGCAAGTCTTCTCTGGACTGAGCCCTTTGTCTAATCTTCTTGGCTAACATCATTTATTGCTCAAGAATAGGCATCCTGAAATTCTGTGGTCTGCCGTGTCAGCCACAAATTAGTGATAGTAAATGCATGAAAATAAACTATCCATAAATTTGTATATTATGTAAAGAGTCTTGTGTGTGTATGTGTGTGTTTGTGCACCTTGAGCAAAGTGAATGTTTTTTGCACAAATAGAAAAGCATTTTTAAAAAATGAATGTATGATACTCTATGTGAAGTCTACAGTCATAACAGGAAATCATGCATTTTCTGCAGAAAGATTTTATTTTAAAAAGCAGAATGCATCTCATTGACCTACATTCAGCTTCCCCAGCATACACTGTACCTGCAGAACTTCACTGCAGAGATACATTGTAGATAGAGATCAAAGGGAAGTGCTGGTGTCAGAATTGTCTAAATGTCCCTTTTTGGGCCTGAAATCCTAGATCATTGCCATGCATTTGCACTGACTTTGTAACTTTAATCAACCTGTAAACTGCTTCTTGGACTGCTGTCTTTAAAAGCCAGGTAGGCTGTTCCTAGACATAATGAATGCCTGTATCTATAGAGCAGACAAGTGAAGGTCTGTTGCCTCGGAATGAAAATACCTATATTCAAAGAGCTATTTAGAATACATTGCAGTATATAAAAGTAGCAAAGTAAAGTTATCATCTGTGTTAAAAGAACTGCAATCCAAACAAAGCTAGATTCATCCTGTTCAACATATACACTAATTGCTTCATAGAACATTTGGTGCCCTCTTTAGAAAAGGCCGTGGGGTGCTGAACATCTCCTGCCAGGGTGCTGAGTTTTATTACATGCACATCTGCCTGTTCTGACTTAGCCTGAGACCTGCCAACTCATTTCTCACACACCCACTGTAATGGACCTGGAGTCACAATTGTGCCTGTGGGTGTAAGGGGAGCTGTAGGGCAGGAGAAGGGAGCTGCAGGGGTTAACAGTGACCACAGCCCTGCTGAGCTCTCAGGCACCATTCTGCCGAGTGAGAGTCACACAGGGGACAGACCAGCTCTCTTATGCAGTGCCTAACTGGGTGTTTAGGAAATGAAGTTGACAAAGGAAAAATGCAAAGAGAGGAAGGAGCCTTAAGAAAAGAGGAAGTGTGTAAAACAAGGTGTCTACAGACCCACTCTCTTTCCCTGTTGAGCAATCAGGTAGCTGTGGATTATGGCTTTTCTTTTTGTTTGTAGTGCAAACACTGTATAAATAGATATTCTCTGTAAGATTGTCTTTTACTACTAGACAACTTCAATAATTTGGACAGTGGTTGTGTTTTCAATTATTATATACTAAAACTACTAAAGAAACAAAGCAGCCACACAAAATTTCTATTAATAAAAAGTGTTCACTGAGATGGAATATATTGTCATATAGTCTCTTTTTCAATACTTTTGGTTTGTTTGTGTCAGTTTGGTCTTGATTTGATGGGGGTTTTTTGTTTGGTTGGTTTTTTTAAAATTTATTTTCAAAAAATTAGAATGGTAGATGAAAAAAGTAGTCACAAAATATCTACTTACTCCAAAAGTTAATAATTCAGATTTTATAAAAAATTGTTTAAACACAGAATATTTAGGGGAAGTGTATGTCACATAAAAGTATAATTGTGAAATGACTCTGTATCACAAAATATTACCATTTCCAATGTGCTGTACTTGATACCAAGTCTGCACACAACTGTGAGCCTCTGGAGTGAAAAAATGAACTGCTCTGAAAGCATATTGCACCTTACTTTTAGAACAAATTTTGTTACTTCAGTGTTGTGTCCCTGTCCTTCCATTCTCATAGGCTTAGAAAATTTCCAAGGTCTTTCATTAACCCTCAACCCTTCCCTAGAATCACAATATCTTTATTTTTTTGTGCTACTTGTGTAATAAGTGTTTAAGTAAAATGGCATTGATACATCTCTTTTTACATTGGGTACTATAAATTTCTCCTCCTTGCCCCTAAGCGGCTCTTCAAGGCCTTCTGAATTTCTCCTGTTTTCCTGATGTCTAGTCACAAGACAGATTTTTAATCTCATGAATTCAGCTCTCATTGAATCTAACCATCAGCCTCTTTCTTGAAGACAAATAGGATACCTCTGCCAGACCATGATACCTTTCATGAGATCTCCTTGTGTCACATTGCCTAGAGACCATAACTGCTTCACACTTTTATGACCTTTACACAGTCACTTATTGTTAGTTATCTGATAGTAAGGCTAGATCATAGGATCTGTGCTACCTCAACCAACTCACTTGTTGGACATCCACATTATTAATGTATTATATAGGAATGGCAGAAACACATCCAGGTGACCCACAGAACCTGAACTTTCTTTGGTGAATGTAAGGAAAATGCTCCATCAGTGAATAACGCTGTGTACATGATTTGTACTGAATAAGCCTAAAATCAGGCACTGAAAATTTGTTTTATGTTAAAAAGGGAGTGGGAAGGACATGGTTCCAGAAAATAGGTGAGTGGGAAGAGAATGTAAGTACTAACAGGGGTTTTTTTGGGTAGTAGTTAAGGAAGAAAAACTGTGTAAGAGAACTAGGGAAGGATTTTTCAAAGAGACAGTCAAGTCAGGAAGGGAATATTGTATCTTGAAAAAGACCTAAAGGCTCCCAAAGAGAACACATTTATTAACTTGTAGGAGCATCCTCAAGCATCGGAAAACATGACAATGAGAAATTAGGCTATATGAAATTAGATACTGCTTTAAAAATTGTTCAGACCACGTTAATATCAGGTAAAATGCTTCAACTAGAGTCTTATCTAGATGGGAGTTTGAGTCCGTAGAGGCTAAACCTCCACTATGAATCTAATAAATAGTTGTCTCTTGTCTGCAGATTGTGTTGCAGTAATTTGTATTTATTTAATCATCAGATATTTTAAAAATTGTGCTTTTGGTCACTGACTAATTAAAGGAAAATGGCCTTTCCAAAGATGATTGAAGGCAGGAGAATACACAAAGTGATTTAAAGAGAACATTGATGACATAGCAGAGAAGAATTTGGCTGCTAGAGTCAAATTTTCTTGTTTTGGTGGATTTTGGAAATGATATAGTTTGAGAATTAGAGCACTGTCAATATGTGCTATGAAACCGCATGTCCTTTAAGAGGATAATGCTCCACTAGACCTTTTGCCACAAATTACTCTATATAATTGGACCTAAGATCACAAAGAGTGCACATTTACAAGATAAATTGAAAATTAATGAACAAATAATATAGTAATTACCAAATCTTTATTATTTGAAGAACATACACACTATGGGGTCTATTTCTTCCTCAATGAGCATGTGTAACCCCCATTAATTTTAATGGGAGTTAAGCGTGCACATCAAAGGAAGAATTAACTCATGATTTTAAAACTGACTACTAAGATTAAGACCTGCACTTTTGGCTTTGAGTTGAAAATGTGGCATATCTTTTGATATTTATCTCTTTTTAATTGTGTATTTGTAGCTGAACCAATTTGCAAATCATTGTTATCCCTATCAGTACAAGGCAAAGATAAATTGCATTATATACCCTACTTCTTGGACTCCTTGATGTTCTTTTCTGATTAAATTGAACTGTACCAGCAGTATCATAATTAATAATCTATGCTGATCAAGTTGGCAGTGCTAAGGCTGTTTGGTATCTGATGGCAATGAAAAATTGTTGAAGCAAGGTGTGTAATCCGGTTTTTTTTTTTAACTAATGTGAGAAATTTACAATTAATAATACTGAGTCATGGAGATTTTCAGATAATGTGAACCCTGCAGTTTAGGTCTGGATTATGTAAAAAACATCCAGTTTAAAAAGATTTCTGAGGCAATTCATGAACTATGATGTTAAGCATATGTAAAAAGGATTTTACTCCTTAGAAAGAGATTATAAAATTCTCAGATGAAACTTTCAGTCCCAAATGAATTAGTGCCAGTGGTTCTTTCTACCTCTCATCTCAGGGAAATTATATTTTCTTGTGCCCTTCTATGGTTGTCCATTAATTAATATTAGTGAAATGGCTTCTGCAATTGTGCATAGCCTTTTTTATATCAATCCAAGCACTGTTCCCCATCTTAGAGCAGGAATTAAAAATATTTTAAAGTGTAAACCGACATGGATTAAATGTATATAGATAAAGTACTTCTAGCCTACATATTAAAAACATAAATTCAAAGTCTATGTTTTTTCAAATGAATTGTCTAGTTCTATTTTTGCAAAAAATAAACAAAAGAAGGGGAAAAATAAATTTTAAAATTCTTTGCCTTTTATGTGGGCAGTATTTCTTGTTATATTTAGAAAACTTACCCTGGTGGGAGATTGCAGTATATATGTTTCATATTCTATTTCTCCTTATACTAATACAAAGTAAAAATTTTCCATTTGTTTGGCTGTGTGAACATGCAACTCTCACAAAAATATTTATCCACAAAGGTATGGCCACTGAATAGCCCTTTTAAATTTCTGTTTCTTTTGTTCATCTGTTCATTTAATTTTAAATATTTCAAACTGTTGCAGCTTGTAGCTGCCATTTTCACTGCCTCAGTTTTGTCCCATTTCAAACTGGAGAGTGAGATTAGGGCAAGGAAGCTGTAAGTCTCAGTAGTGGAAATCAGTCAAGATAACTTAAATCCCATCAACTTTATTTTCTCAACTAACTTATTATAGAAGGTTCCTCCACATTTTTGTGCACACTGTAAGGTCCCACAGTGGGCAGTATTTGCCAAACCTTCAAACTGAAATGGGACACACAGCATCATTAGTCAGTTATTGCAGTGCTAAGTGGGGTCTTGCTGTCCTCTCATAACAGAAGTTACATTTGAGATAAGGGAGCTTTGCTGTTTTGCTGCATCTGTGAATCAGAGGATGAGAATTTAGAATCTGATCAAAAAGAGAGTGCTCTGAGTGACATCTGTGGCAACTTTTGAATAGTGAGTAGCGTGAGAGAGGGTTCAGCAAGGAGATTATTTCCTTGACAGAAAAAATAATTATGAACTATCAAAATGAAGGTTAGATGAAACAACTTGAAGAAAAAGATCATGAAGGGATATCCAGAGAAACAGAAGTATATTAATAATTTTGAAAGAGGTGCTTGAAGATGTATGGTAGTATATTGCTTGTATATTCAGTCAAAGTTTCAGAAGGGAAACACTAAACCTGTGGAGGGTCACTTAGGTAATTAAAAGGATGTAGCTGAGAATGAAGAGATGCTAACTGAGCTTTTTTGTTAAACTTTCAGAAGAAGAAAAGGCTAAAGAGGGAGTCCAGCTAGAGCACACATGCAGTTCAGATGCAGCTAAAGGGAATACAGAGAAGACAAAGTGAGTTTTTTCTCAGAGACTTAGAGCAAAAGGATGAGAGACTTAAGGGTAAGGGAAAACTCAGTTGAATATAAAGAAAAGTTTTCACAAGAAAAGTGGTTAAACATTGTGACTGTATCTAAGAGAGGCTATCTATACAGGTTTCTACTTATTAAATAAATTTATATTTCCACAAAAATCTTCAAGATTAAGACAATTTTTTTTTTAAAT
This sequence comes from Chloropsis cyanopogon, assembly GCA_013400585.1. Taxonomy (NCBI): domain Eukaryota; kingdom Metazoa; phylum Chordata; class Aves; order Passeriformes; family Irenidae; genus Chloropsis; species Chloropsis cyanopogon. The sequence continues at coordinate 219 of WEZZ01038636.1, read as the reverse complement.
ATTCACAGAGAAGCTTGTGAATTAATGTCCAACTTTGTGCACTAGTGAAGCCATACGTTGTAAGTGCATTAAGTGCACTGGTGAAAATGTTACCCATGAAATCTATGATCTTGAGAATACAGGAAGTTATACACAAAAGCAAGAAAATATAACTTAGAAAGACCTCCTTAAAAGTATTTTATTTTACTCAGTTAACCTCTGCATGATTGCTTATGCAAA
>WEZZ01038634.1:1192-12371 GCA_013400585.1 Chloropsis cyanopogon | reverse complement strand
AAATTGTTGGCATCATTGTTGCTGAGCAACAAAGTAAGAGTCAAAATATGAGGTACCACTAAAATGGAAATGTACAGCCTGATACAGGACTCCCTAAACTTTTAATTGTTAAGTGACCTGACAGTTAAAGGGCTGGCAGATAATTTTACCTAGCATTTTTATAATTTCTCACAGGCATGTGATTACATGCACGAAAATAAATGCTTTCCTTGATAACATGTAGCTGTTCTGGTTCTCTCAAACCAACTTGTTTGCTGAACTGTTCTTCAAGAAAAATTGAAGTTCGTGTTTAGGATACTATTGTGAGGGGGTGAGACTCAATCTGTGCCTTCTCCCCTGACTCTTACTGCAATATAGCTACTGTGGTTTTAAAAAATATGTTAGCTAAAATGCTGCTGGGTGATAAATTTTGTCAATCTTTTTCATAAGTCCATGAGAGCTCTTGTCTGAATGTTTAGTACAAGGTTTATCCACACGGAGAATTTTAATTCTGTGCTGACGTAGCAACCATGTGTATTCCATTGGATATTCTTTTTGTATGTGACTTCTGTATGTGGATTTTGTTTGTTTAATTTTTTTGCTGAAAGTTCTTTTTCCTTTTGCAATTACAATAAATATTCAAGAGACTATATTCACGAATATCTCAGTTGTGGTGACATGGTCTTACACCCCATCCCTCTCCCTTCATTTATTTCCTTTTACTTACTAAAACTGGAAAAGAATAACTTTTTGACCAAATAATCAACAAAGATACCACATCTGCAATAATTCATGTCACTAATATCCTCTCAGTAGCACTGGTGACTGTAGCTCTGTACAAATTCCACAGAATTCACTGGGGACTTTGCCCTAACAGTCTGAAGGAGAAAGATTTGTTAGACTTTTCTCTAGCAAAAGCATGCTGCCTCTATGCTGACCCTTTGAATTAGGGCAAAGCTTTTTCTTTTGATTTTTCACTGTCTAAGCTGCTTAACAGTATATGTGATTTTTGGATACTGTTATTAGTTGGTCATGTAATCTTAGTTCAAATGCACCATCTCAGTTGTGGTGGGTGGTTATTTCACACAAATTATGATGTATCACTGTCCAGTTATTGCTTTTTCCAACACTTATGCACACACTTGTGCCAGTTTGAACCCTGCTGTGACTCCTGAATTTAATTTCTCTCCACATAAATCCTAATCTTCAAGCAATCTATTGATCAGGTTGCACACACAACTTCCGTGTGCAGACGTCTACCTACCACACATGTTTAGCACATGTCCCTTCTCACGGTGTTCCAGCCACGTCCCCCTATTTTTTCTAGTATATTTACATATCATCTGCAAAATATCTCATGATAATTGCTTAATTTTCTCTCAAGACTGAGTGCTTCCTTGCTTACTGTTTGTAATCCTATATCTCTAGACAGGATTTTGCTGAAGAGTCTATTTGTGCAGCTCACTGCCCTTGCACATAGAGCATCTCTTTGTAGCATGGACTGTAGTCATCAAATCACATCTGAGAATGAAACTCCTTCATTCCTTCCAGATATTGGCAAATGTAGTGTCTTTTTCATCTACCTCCCCCATTCCATTGCTCTCTGAGATTGGCCCTAGACTATTTGCTCTGTTTTAGGGAAAGTGGAAGACAAGGAAATTAGGTGTAAGAGGGGAAGGAAAGCAGGGAAAAACCAGATGATTTCTGATGGATACCTTGGAAAGAGAGAATTTTTGAGCTGATTTTATTTTGAACATGCTGAAACTTTTAAAGAACCAGACTAGGGAAAATCACGGACGGGTAGATGAGAACAGTGATCTACCAGGATAAAACCTCTCTCAGCACTCTCAGCAATAGGTATTTCTTGCTCAAGGAAAACAACTTTTATTCTATTTCCAGTATTTCCAGTCAGAAGACTAAAGACAAAATGTTTCTAACCACAAAAAAAAAAACCAAAAAAAAAACCAAAAAAAAAAAACCAAACAAACAAAAAAACCAACAACAACAACAAAAAAACCATAAGAAAAGATGCTGGAAAGGGGAAATGTAAAGTGACACATGACAGATTCTCAGCTTTGCATAAAAAGGTCAAACAGGCAGAATATCCCAGTAAAGTAAGAGTGGGTGACTTAGCAATGTGATCCACCAAAACTGGGAAAGACAAACTCTGGCTTATACCCAACTCAGAAAGGTAATGGAAAACTGAGATTTAGTTGGTTTTCATATAGATCTGTGCAACTTTTGAGCTGCAAAGTGAAAAACAGAGGTGCCTTCAAAAGTCTGTCTTTCTACATCTGTGTATCTGTTGGCACCAGTGCAAGATCCTGAAAAAATTAACTGTAAGACAGAAGATTTACAGCTTAACTGTCTCATGTAAGAAAGAGATGTGCTTTAAACCATGGTAAACACAGGTCACCAGTGGCAGGCACAGGCTATAGGAAGCTGGTATGAGATCCTGTTCTCCATGATATCCCAGCCAGAGGGTTTTCCATTGGGTCTGGTCCTAATGCTCCACTGGGATTGGAGAAGCTGGAGGTGGCTGAAGGAGTGGCAAGATGAAATGACACTCCAGCCCTGGCTAAGCCTAAGAGTAAAGCCAGGCAGTTCTGTAACCCACTGCAGTGCGATGGAAAATGAGACCAGAGACCATTGCACCTGTGGAAAAATGATGTGGAAGGTCCAAAGCCCACCCAAATTCCCAGTTGTTAGAAACTGGGTATTACACTCTGTTAGAAACTCCGGAATTACAACTCTTCATTTCGCAACAGCTGCCCCTGAGGAGGCTATCTGGGGCCTCCACAAGCAGCATCAGGGTTTCCTGAGGAGATACAGCCTTTTCCTCACGTTCAAGCACATGTGAAGAATGACCTTGGACTGCCAAATTATCACCCCTATTGAGGCAGTGCAGCTAACCCAAAACAACTTGGCCAGGTGCAGACAATCAGCACACTCACAGCAGAGCAGTCTCACTCTGGGGCCCCTACATTGTGTTCTGAGGCCCCAGGAAGTGCAAACTCTCTTGTTTCAAATCAATGCCTGTGGTTAGAAAATAAGCCTATGAATAGCTGTAGAACATCTGGGGATGTCACACAGAATATCTGCGTCTAACCAGACTCTAGAGATTTTTAGGTTTAGATAGGTTTCTAGGAATAAAAAAGAACTGCTTTTCTTTCAAGAAGATTTGCCTTAAGAGAAATATCTTCATTTTTACTGTTTTCTTTAATACTTACCCAAGCAGGAGAAGGCTTAGCCCCTGACTCCAGCAACTCCAGCCCCTGGGCAGGCCAGCAGCACAATGCACACAGCCCAGCCAGCGTGCCCTGCAGGCATCGGCTCAGGCAGCATCTGCTCAGTGTCTTGAGTGGAACCTGCCTTTGGGCCATCTCTTTTATCTCTGTTGGGGAACAATAAATTAAATTGTGTGGAAAATAAAGCCCACTTCAATCTGAAGTTTCTATCTCCAGTAATTAACAACAGGGAGATGAGTTTTCTGGCGTCTTTGCTGCATGAGGACACATAACCATCCACATGCCACCTGGCATAGACTTTACTCTATAACTGTCAACATGGAGCAAATGTTGCATTGTGTCTATGCAGGATAAAAACACAACTGTTTTTACCATTTCTGTTCACTAACATTACTGACAAACTGGTTAAATAGATTCCTTTTATCTTGCAGGGAATGAGAACCATCTACCAGGATGGAGGTACTTGGTGTCCATGTCATGTCTACAGGAGGTCTTTTAACCTTGAGTACACACAGGATTTCAGATACAGCCATTAATTCATTTGAGGAGTCCCATGCCCTTGGTCAATAGTCTGGCTACTATCTGCTTTTATTGTGTGAGTGCTTCCTGTACCATGGTATTAGGGGACATAAGTATCTGGTCCTGGATGAACATTTCTATCTGGAAATTATCTAATTCCTCTTCTGCATGTGGTTCCAAGTTTTCTTCTACTAATTACTTTCCTGAAATGTAATAATAGAGATTCCCAAACCATAGGAGAAGGGATTTCTTCCCGTTTCTCTAGCAGATACTGTTTTCGTTATTACATTTCAGGGGGAGCCAGAAAGACAATTTATTAGTCTGCTAAGAATTCTCTCTTGTCTTACTAATCTTGGCTAAAGATAATCCATGTCTGCACAGTCCCACAATGCACAAATCACTAAGTCAGAGTGGCAGGTGCCTGGCAACTGCTAACAAAGAAAAAGGGAGAAATCACAGAGCTACATTTTGGAGATGGGCTGGCCCTCCTGCACTGGGCTCATTGGTGGGTTGAGTAAGAAGCCTTAGTGTCTCAGTGCTAAGCAAACAGACTTTTTCTCCTCCATTCACCACTTATATCCTAAAGAGAAACTGACCTTTTTGTGCTGGGATTCTGGGAGATGNTTTTTTTTTTTTTTTTCTTGAGGTCACATAGCCAGAAGAACAATTCATTATACCAGGAGTGCTGTGGATAAATGTTGCACTCAAATAATATGCATACATGAATGATGATCATGACAGACAAGCCACAGGGAAATGGAGCTGGGCCTGGATGGTTTTGGTGACCACAAATATCATCCAAAGCTACTTCCAAGTATGAGCAATGGAAACTATGATTTTGTAGACATCCACATTTCTGGCTATTTGCCTTCAGCCACCCTTCATGATCCAGGCATGAGGTTTCTGAGTACTGCATTTTCTAAAAGGTGTTGCTTCAGAGCAACAGTAGGGAATCACACAGCTACTGGTGTAATAGAGCTAAAGGAAGGCATGGAGAATGGGAAAAAGGACAGTATGTCTATAAGAGTTGCAAAAAGTGTTGGCAAAAAGGCAGTACTCTTCAAGAATAGGAATAAAGTTAGTAAATCAACAATGGCCTAGTCCTTTTGTCAATTTTAGTGGTCCAAGGACTTTTGGCTTGTGAGAGCCCTGACACAAGCACTTTGTAAATCTTGCTGTGGGTCCTACACCCTTGGCTATGCATACCTAGGTACAGAAATCCCAGGGGTGGTCAATAGAACTTGCTGCTGGAGCATCACTCTGCTGTGATCCAGTACAGTGGTCCACTGCTGTGATCCATGGCCAATTTTCAAACCAGCTGTGTTATTTCAGCATAACTTTGAACTGCCTGGTAATGACAGGCTGACAGGCGCATCAAAAAAAAAAAAAAAAAAAAAAAAAAAAAAAAAAAAAAAAAAAAAAAAAAAAAAAAAAAAAAAAAAAAAAAAAAAAAGAGTCTTGATTTCCTACCCACTTTTTCCTTTTCTTTGCATTGAAACGAAAATCAGATGCCAGAAATACCTTTTAACTCACCATCTTTTCTGGTCTCAGAGCAAGAACTCTCTTTTGTGTAATTCCAACACCCAATATAGATGCTACAGGCTAAAACCTCCCCCAGGTGCCTTCCAGTCCCCTTTCCCTCTGCCCCCTGGGAAGGAGCGGTGGGTGCCTCTCTGTGCAGCCCATGACTGCATTCCGCAGCCCCTTAATGTGTGTGTGCTGCAACCACACTGTGCTGTGCAGTGCAGCTGCTCCCCACCACCTGGCAGGGACCTCTCCTGTCACCTGTCACTTGCCACACAGCAGAGCATTTGGCCTTGGGAGCAATCTTTTGTCATTTCAGCTTTCATGGGAAATAGTTTGAGTTTTTAAGTGGCTCACTCAACCCCAGGCGCTGCTCGGCCTGGTAAACAGATTCAGCTACCCCATCTTGTGAATCCATTTTTACCATTTCCTTCTTCTCTGTAGCTGAAATTCAGGCTTCAGAACTAAGCCTGCCTGCATTTTTCAGGCTGTGCATTACCCTACTCATTCTCTGCAAGATAGTCTGTTGGTATAAGAGGGGTTGATCCCTAAGAGCTGCTCTCCTAAGCAGGGCAAGAGCTAAAGTGAGGGCTCAGAGAGCTTACAATGCACACTGCTGCACCAGTGACTGTGTACAGTCACTTTGACTGTCTTTCTGACTGACTTCCTGGTTGACAGTGGTTGGTTATGAGCCAGGGTGTGCCCAGGTGGCCAAGGGGGCCAATGGCATCCTGGCCTGGATCAGCAATAGTGTGGCCAGCAGGGCCAGGGCAGGGATTGTCCCCCTGTGCTGGGCACTGCTGAGGCCACACCTCGAGTGCTGTGTCCAGTGCTGGGCCCTCAGTGCAGGAAAGGCTCTGAGGGGCTGGAGAGAGTCCAGAGAAGGGCAGTGGAGCTGGGGCAGGGTCTGGAGCACAAGTGCTGTGAGGAGCAGCTGAGGGAGCTGGGGGTGTTTATCCTGGAGAAAAGGAGGTGCCCCATTGCTCTCTATAAGTACATGAAAGGAGGTTTTACCAAGCTGGGGGTCAGTCTCTTCAAGAGATTCCTCTTCACAAGAGGAAATGGCCTCAGGTTGTGCTGGGGAGGTCTAGATTGGGCAGTAGGAAAGATTTCTTCACTGAAAGGGTGGTTAGACATTGGAACAGCCTGCTCAGGGAAGTGGTGGAGGCACCAACCCCAGAATTCTGCAAAAGACGTGTAGATATGGTACTTGAGGACATGGTTTAGTGGTGGACTTGGCAGTGCTGGGTTAAGGATTTGACTTGATCCTAAGCATCTTTCCCAGCCTAACTGATGCTATGACTCTATTCTATGATTCCTGCGCCTTACTCCACCACAGCCGTGTGCTGGAGGACAGGCTGTACAGACAAGCATATCCCAGGGACAGCGCAGCTCTGAAAACAAAAGGGGTCATACCTGATAAATGCGCGCTTTGCCCAAACCCTGCCCCGGCGGTTCCCGTTCCGAGCGCAGCAGGACGGGATAACTCCCGGCTGGAGCTCCGGGGCTGCGCGGGCGGCAGGGACGGCAGCAGAGGGAGCGCCGGAGCCGCGCAGCGCATCCCATCCCATCCCACCCCACCCCAGCTCCCCCAGGCCTCGCGGCAAGCAGCTGGGGCCGCGGTGCCCCTTCACATTTTGCAAGAGTCTCCGTAGGTCGTTCCCTGGAGCTTGCCTTTACACGTGTGCCTAGCTTTCCCCGTTTTCCTGCTCAGAAAGAGAGGTAGGAGGGCTGAGTTACCAACGCCAGAAATGAGTGGCCTCTCTTGGCCACGATGTGGCGACAAGGCTTTTTTCTTAGCTTGCTGCCGTCTGATGGATCCCTGACAGGTATCCTTATCTGCTACTTTTAACCTTCGCGGATCCAAGCGTGGGAAAGGTTTCTGCTCCCCTCCAGCCCTTTCCTTTTTTTTTTTTTTCCCATGCGTTCCCCATCCTGCTCTTCCTGCAGCACACATTTTGGTGGCAGCTGCTAACACTTTTCAACTCTGCATTTAATTAAAGACTTCAGTATTGTCATTCTTGTAATTTCCCAAACCATGGGTCTGACTCTGGGAAAGCTGTGAAATAGGCGCCTAAAAACCATATAATATATTGACTTCATCCCTTCTATTGTCTGGGACACAGGGTTTCTTGTCGGTACTCCAAGTGCATCTGAGATGCGTGTTTAGATGTGTGTTAGTGTCTGTGCTTAGGTGAAGGACAGAAAGAGCAAGACAGAGAACTGCTTCATGCTGTCAGCTCTCAAGAAAAAGGAAAAAAGAGCCTCTGAAAAGAAATGATTGAAGATGGTCTCCATCTATCCCTTGTGGGCACTCTGGCCTGCAACTTCCCATTTCAGCTCAGTACCACAGTGCTGCATCTGCTTATGACACCTCCTGTTCAGTTTATGACACCAGTCCTGTCCAGTTTCACCTCACACATTGTCAGCCTTTCTACAAGCACCAAGGACTAGAAACACCCTGGAGAATTAGTGCCAAGAGACTCTTTAATAATTTCTTACCAGCTCTAAGGCAAGAAATCATAGTTCCATTGCCAGAAACAACTTGACATTGACAAGCTTACTCAAAATTCTGCATTTTTTTCAGGCAAAAGGTTAGTTGTGCATTTGCCAACACTTCCAGATGGGTTCACAGGGCCACTCTAACAGGCTTTCCTGTTCAGGTCCTGCAATTCAGCCAGAAGCAGGAGCTGCTGCTGCACAGGACACACAGCCTGTTGTGGCCTGGGCAGGGGACTAGAAGGAAAAAAGAGCTTCTCGCCCACAGCAGCTACAGAGAGGGTGAAACACACAGCTTTAATGTGGGCCCCATAATCACATTGTGCTGTTTGTGTGAGCAGAGGTTTCATGTCTCTCCCTAACATTTTTTGTCCCCACCTTCTGATCCCAGGATAGTAGGGCAGAGCTGGTTCCAGTGGTGAAACAGGAAACATCTTTTGCCCCTTCCTTGCAACTTAATGCATCTCATTTCTAGCAGAAAAAGTATCCTGCCTAACATGGGAAGAGGATTCACCAAGATAGCAAAGCAAGGGAATTCTACTCAGTGTATAGGTTTAGCACACTATTAACTACATTGGTTTGCCATATGGCAGGCATGGAGGTATAGGAGGCTACAGTCTATTAAAATTATGTATTCTACTGCTAGTTCACATGATGTTATTGCAGTCCATACTTTCTGGAGTTTCTTTTAAAACCCTAGCTCTAACACTAGTTCCTCGGAATGCTCAGAAAAATGTTGACATTTTCCCAAACATTTATTATGCAAGTAAGTTCCCAAACCTCAATTTTAAAGGCTACCACACAGACCCACTAGTGAAAGAGCAGGAACACCAAACATGTTTCTTTGAGAGAGAGCAGAGCTGGCTGCAAATTCTTAACTGATCACCTCCAGAAATATCAGGGGCTCCTGCCCCATTCCTGTATGGGAGAAGTGACTGATTCTCTGCTCTCATCCCCTATGCCTCAAATGTGGCCCCAAGCAGCTAGAAGGCAAGGTGAGAAGATGCTCAGTTCAGACAGATGATGCACAATTCTCCTGCCCTCACTTGCAAGCCATGCAGGTTTCCCAGCCCCAGTCTCATGGTATCAGCAGGAAAGGTGGCTAAGAACACAAAGGCTGCCTTCATGTACTACCTGGTGCTGTGCCCTCTTAACCTCTCTTGTATGCAATGCAGAAATATCTCTGTACAGAGACACATGCAAAGCATGGATCCCAGTGCTGCCTTCCAGAGCCATCACCTCTGGAAAGTATGCAAATCTGATTTCTGAGGGCTTTAGGGAAGTAATAATATGTGCTCTTGCCCTTTGTGACTTAGTGGAAAACAAAGATGGCTGAGGGAAAGGGCACTGCCAATACTGCTGCCCAAAAATTTGCTCATGAAGCGGGGATGGAGGGCAGAATTTATGTTCCATGCAAAACCTACTAAAGCTATGGGTTTCTCTCTCCCAGTCTTCCTCATCACTTCTCATTTAAAGATGTGACTCCTTCTATAATCCTTCTTCTCCCAAGGGAGACATCCTGGCACAGCATATAGCCCTCAGACAGCTCTGCTGTGCAGGGTCTGTGTTCTCAGATCACAGTATTCTGCCTTAATATGCCTGCAGAAAGCAATTAGGAGAAATACTGCAGCTCTAATTTATATAGCAATGTCTGTAATCATTGCTCACAACAGCATGAAGCATTAAAAACAGGAAAATAAAAACCCAGAAATAGAGGCAGAGCAACTCATTTGAGCCATGAGTTGGCTCTGCAGTGTCTTTTCATGTGGAGGGCTGCTGTGACCTGCCAAGGGACTTTACATGCCCACATTCACTCCCTTATGCCCCTGTTTTGTCTTGGCTGTCATTTGCTTGCTCTGCTGACCAAGGCTTTGTCTCTGAATGGTGTGTCTGAGAGAGAGTGGTGTTATAAAAATCATGCTTTCCTAGCAGGCCAAGAGCAGCCTGGGAGAATTCATCCCTGCTCCCAACAGACCCTCATTCTTGCATCTACTACAGTTTCCACCCTCTCTCACTTTCTCAGTTTAAACTGACTGGGGAGGTCCCACAGCAGAGTGGGACTGTCAGACAGGGACGGGGGCTTGCAACTTGAAGAGGCAGCATGGCAGAGGTTGCAAATTTAGACCTTACTGAGACATCTGGAAGGGCATAAAGCCATTTATTAAGTGGTTGGGTGGAGGAAATGGCATATAAGGATTGGGAAGTATCAGGTTCAGAAAAGATTTTGAAAATTTGCAGATACTGAGTGAAAAGTGAAAACAGTAAGAAAAGCTGAAACAGAGAACATCTACGCAATTTCAGACCATGAACACATCTTTCCTACCAGAAAGTTCTGTTGCTGCTTCTTTTTGAACAAGAGAAGATGCTGCCCTGGTACCCTTCTCAAGGAGAAGCAGAGCTTGGTAGGATGGGGAGGACAGGACGATCAGAGCTAAACATTGTGTAACCTATAGTTATTCACAGCCATGTTCTGCACCTGTACTTGATGTACCTTGTAAGCCTGTTGGCAGTCCCTACAGGAGACCAGCCCCAGGGACAGCCACAGTGCTCTTATGGGGTCACTTGCTCCCCTGCTGCCTGCCTTTATGCTGGGTGAAGATGACTTTGGAGTAGAACCAGAAATGTAGAGGCCCATTAGTGACTGCACAGAATACTGCAACATGGTCCAGTGATTCCAAGAAGCTGGAGAGATGTAAAAATATGCTGGATTTGGTAACCACATCTAGAATGGGAGCATAATCTGCTTCTGCAGGAGTGCCTCTGTTGATGGCCGGAGGGCACTGATACAGTCATAGAAAGTCTTCAGTCAGCAGTACCTCCCAGCAAAATCCTGAACGGAGAGGAGCCTTACAGAGTTGTTGTTTCTTGTCATTTTAGTGGAAAATCTCTTCACCGGACTCAGAGGCAGGGACACTGTTGGGGGGCAAAGTTTGGGTTTTGTTCGATTCTGTTCAAGTTCGTGAATTACTTGTTTTGGTTCGTTCCTTGTTCCCCCATTGTTTTCTCCAAGTTGGTATACCCCTTGTGGAAAGTTCTTTCCACACCCAGTTGGGTTCTGTCAATCCCTTTTCCCCTCCTATCCTTCCCCTGTCAATCCCCTGAATCCCTTCCCTTATCCCTAGAAAGTTCTACCGAGCACGGACTCTGATAGGGCCTCCTCTGTTGAACCCTCCTTCCCCTCTCCCTGATTGGGAGAAACCCCTGCCAGTCCCACCTTTCCTGCCTCCCTTCTTTCTGTTCATTGGTTTTGGGCTGTTACGCCCGCTTACTATAAAAGAGCATGCAAGACGCCATTCCGGGCTCTTGCCTGGGCTTCAGCTGACTGAGTTTGAATCTGTGTTGGTGCACTCCAGCACAGGGGAGAATAAAGTTCTTCTGACCCCATCCAAGAGTGTCCTCTCATCCTTCCT
>WEZZ01038631.1:0-22981 GCA_013400585.1 Chloropsis cyanopogon | reverse complement strand
ACATTTCCAGCTGTTGGGTATCTTGCTCAAAATTTAATCTGCATAAAAGTAAAGAAATTACACAGAGATTTTTAAGTGACCTGTCATTTTAATATGAAAAAGGTATCAATGCCATTTAGAAATTCTTAAACCAAGAGGAGATTCTCACTAACATTACTGTATTTCGTCTCAACTGCCACCAAGAATTACATTAAAAGGAAAAATCATCTCAAGAAATAAACTGCCATAACTGCAAAGCAAGTGTTTCCTTAGTATTTCCTTTTATTCAAACTATTATAACTCCAGAATGAGAATGTCTTGATTAAAAGTTTCAGCTGGACAGTACATGTTTTCAAGAGCAACTAATTCAATGTCCAGGTAATGTGATTAATATTTAAACCTATGTTGGGCATGTTTACAGGAGTCCTCACCACTGTTCTTGTCTGTTGTACTCTAGATACAGCCAATAAATACCAACAGCTGGAAATGTATCAATGGCAGTGATTAACTCACATCAGGAGGGTAGTATTTAGTTTCTATAATCCAGGAATTAGTGAAGCTGAATGAAGTTTGGAAATTGCTCAGGTTTTCTAACCCTAGACTTCTGTTTCTAACTCTACACTGCTTTCGAGACACATTAAAAAATAAACACACGCATATTTTTAAAACCCCTCCAAGGCAAGAATCACTTAACACTCTCAACTTGCACCCTGAAGTTCATAGTCATTATTTTGCTTTTTGAAAGGATGAAAATTCTGACAGACTCACTTCTTTATCATTAGAGATTATGAACTTCCAAAAATTAGCAGCCTATCAGCCAAATAAAGCTGGCTCTGAAAGGAAGTTCAGTGATTCCAATAGGATGGTCTGGACTCAATCAGACTACATTTGAGACCTTCACAAAGCTGTGGAGTTTGATGTTTGATTGTTTTTTGTCTTTAAAGCCTACAATCCAATTTCCTCAGTTGCCTGATGAAAAGATAACTAGAGGGAGAAGTTTCACAAAACAAGGGTTTTGGCAGCTTTGCCACTGTAAGAAATTGTCTTTTCTTATCTGCAGTTACAGATTCTGCAGCACTCTGCCACCTCATCTTGTGCCAAAAGAATTGTTTGTAAGGCTGAATTGAGAAACACGTCAGGGTCTGGGCAAAATAAAAAGAAAAGGGCCTATTCTTTATCCACATAGGTACCCTGTTTCAGTCCTTGCCAGATCTGCAGAAAACATTTGTTTCAGTACACCTGTAAAACATTGTACAGCAGAGGCAGCAACTAACAGGCAAGAACAGGAACTCTGTAAGCCAGAACTGCTCTGTGACAAAGCAGCTTCCCTTGCCAGGGCCAACCAGTGAGGAGCTGTTCAAGAAACAATGAAAAGGGGTTTTGCTAAATTCTTCTTTAATTAGAATATAATGAAAAGTAACAAATGATCAGTGTTTGGAGGCTTGCAAGTGCTGCAAAGAATTCCTGTTAGTGGTTGGTCCCTTCCAGGGTTAAAATTTATCTTTAAAACACAATACCTCCATGATCAGTTCTCACAGAACTGTTTCCTTACTCAACAGAAAACCATAAACTTTACTTCCTAAACAGGGACACACATCAAGCACAGACAGACAACAATTACTGTACCACAGCAAAGGTTTTGGGCTGACCTAGGACTGGAAATGGCAAGCACATTGCAACGCATTATCAATTAAAGGGTGATCAAAGCACATCCAGCTGCTAATTTCAAGCTGCTGGGCAGCCAGGGGCAGAATGACACATCTTGTGTCACCTGTGGAAAAGAAAAAATAATTTGCTATAGCCAAATAGATATGTCCAGATTTTTCCCTGATGTCTTCACAATTCCCTATCATCAGTGATCAGACTTTTTTAAAACTATGTCAGAAGACAATAGCAGAAACAGTGAAGCAAGAGTGCACAGAAAGAGACAGTGGCTGATCCAGCCAAGAAAGCAAGCTGCATTTTTAAACAGAACTTTCTGCTGCCAATTCTTTTCCTCTGCATCAAAACATATTTCTGAGAGAGCTTGAAAGTTTTGTCAGCTAGAGCATGTTGTTATTCAAAAGCAGAATTTTTCATTTTTACAAGTGGAGGGACTTGAGCACATATAATGAATCTACTGTACTGAACGACTCTGAGGAAGTCTAGTGCCTCTTAACGAGTGCCTGCCTCTGACTTAATACTTGCAAGGCTGAGGGCAACCAGGCTGCATTAACTGCGCTGTGTGAAGGGATATTTCAGTCCAAAGCAAATCACTGCTCTGCTGGGCTGGTTTTTGGTTGTGCACAACAAGAAAAGTGGTAATAGCCACCATCTGTTCATGCAAAGCATGAAGGCAGAATAACCCAGTGAGCAGCACTGGGGACTTGCAGAGCAGCCTGAGGAGGAGAGTCATGGAAGGTTAACCGGGCTTAGGAGGAGTGGGAGTGTTCAACCACAGCGGAGGAAAGGCAGCACATCAAATCACAGGACACAGCAAAACAAGGGAGAATCCAAGATCATTCACCTGAGGAAGGTGTGCTCATCTCCTCAGAAGCATCTCAGACAAAAATATAATTGACTGCCTCCAAAACCAGACAGGCTGGTGGGGGAAAGACCAAAGAATTAGCTAAGAACTGTCCCAAAACATACTACATGGAAAGGGGTCCAACTTCTCTCATCTCTCACTTTGGCCCCCACACTTGCCAAATTCAGGAAGTTTTATCTCTTTTTCTGGGTAATAAAAAGCTGCAGACCGAGTTAAATATTAATTCATGTTTTCTCGCTTCCTTTTTTCCATAGGTCCCCATATATCCCCTTGACAGCAGCCCACAGTAGCTACTCCATGACACTGAAATTACATCTGTATTGGCAGAATGAACAAAGGTGGAGGGAAATTCACAGAAGCAGACTGAAGAGAGAGCCTTCAAGCACAAGCTGCTACTAAAAAAAAAAAAAAGTCATACTAATGGCTGCAGAGAGCATTTTTTGCAATGGAGCTGCACATGTCTGTCTGGAAGCAATCATACAGAGCTCAGCTAGCAGAAGAAAATGAAATGCTGCTCCCTCATGCATTCATTATAGCATTCATATCAACAGAGACAAAAACCTGACATGAAAGAGAATCCCCAGCCCCATCATGGCTCTACAGATAGAATAACAACAGCCTTTCAGAAGGCTCAGTTTTCTTTGCAGATTTTGAAATAAACTCCCTCTGCCTTGGAACAAGCCTCTGTTGAATACATGTTCCGAACCTGCAGTTTACTGTCAGAGTTTTTAGGCCTCCTGTAAGACAATACTGAATCATTGAATCTCACAGTTATAGGACCACTCCTGGCATTAACAACACACTCAATAAAAAACCAAAAACTACAAACCCAAGCAAACAAAACAAAACAAAACTTTCTCTGGAATTTGAAAATATTTAGCAGGGCAAAGAAAACTGAGGTTGGCATAAATGCATTACTTACATTTAAAAACAAACTCTAATGCTATTTATGCGCCATCAGTTATTCCTAACGTATATGTCTACTTTTCTACAGTTTTTGCTTGATTACATCGCTACACACACTGCACATCATAAAATTAGGATATCCTCCATAAAAGCACCACAAACACAGCTAGAGCAGCTGACAAATCAACCAGGAAATAAACTGTGAAACCTACTAAAATCTTGGAAGTCAAACCATCAATATTTTCCCTGTAAATAACAAGTTTAAATTCAATCCAAAATTAGAAGGTGAAAGAGTCCCCAGAACTGTTCCACAATTTATTTCAATATTTTCCCCTCCTGTCTTTCTTAAAACCAAAACCAGGTCTCATTTTGCCTCAGTCACCAGACATGGGCACCGCCCTCCCACAGGAACAACTTTTCATACTATCTAAACTGGAAGACTGCTGGGTAGGAAAGGAGATGCCAGCATCTGGACAATCAGCCTGGAATCTCAAAATTATTTCAAACTATCTCAAATTCTGTTTGCCCAACTCCTAATAATTTTTGTTCTTGGCCATAGCCCAGAGCCAATTTTTTTGACAGGAAATCATTTGATTGCTGCATATTACTCAAACCAGATGATCTAATGATAACCTCTGGCCTTAAAAAGCAATTCTTTGAAAGATATTTGACTATTTTTATTGATATTTTGGTAGAGTGTTGAAACAGGAAGTTTTAACTTAAAAATTAATTTTCCACTTGTAAGACTGGTAAAGGATTATCTTCCTTTTTTCAGAGTCCCTGAATTTATGCACAGGCAGAATATTAAAAAGGAAACTTTTAATAGGAAAAGAGAAAAGAAGTTGAAGATTTTATGGAAAAGCAGCTTTTTCAAGTAATATCTTGGACAAATGAAAATATTTTTCCTTCATAATTAAAGGCACATGAAAGTACAAATGCAGGAGTGTAAAGGACAGATTTAAACTACTAGCTGTCAAATACCTAGTTACAATTGCCCAAATAATCCCTCAAGGAGGTGATAAAAGAAGCTTTTTAATTAAAATTAAACAGACAGAATATAGCTGCAAATATTCACAAATTTTATTTTATTACTTATGTTAAGACCTATTAACTGTTGAGAAAAGATATTTTGGTTTTAATTGCCAGAAAAGGATGTGTGTTGTTATTACATAACGCAAAGAGTACTAAACTCAACCTTTTACTGAATTTTTGCACTGTTCCCCTCCTCCAAAACTCAATTTATCAAGCATTTAGCAATTAGCAATAGGCCAGTACTTTGTAGATTTTAGCTAAAAGTAACATAAAAGTGGGCTTTTTTCCTCTGGACAGTAGCTAGAAAGTGATTCCTCAAAACAGCTTTTCAGTTTTTCCTTCAAAATTTACAAACATTAGCATTTTGTGAATGCATTCTGTTACTTAGAGCAGCATAAATTTACACAGTTCTACTCACATGCTGTGCTATTTGCTAAAATTTATATTAGATCTAAAAATTAAATTCTCTGTGCATCTGTGTCCATGCATTCACAAAATAGCACTTAGCAGTTTGGCCATGACAGTGATTAAACACCAGAGATGGCACTGGAACTATAAATAGCCGACTGTGCTTGCTGTGGAATTGGCCTCCTCCATCACCTTGGTTAATTACAGTTAATTACAGTTGGGGGCAGAGTCCTGGCTACTTTGGCAGCACCCACCTCCTACCCAAGCGTGGACATCAGGAACAGTTATTAACTACTGCACTACATTAATCCTTTTTGATTCATAAGCACTGTGTGTTTCCTCACAGATTCACATTAAAAAGAATAAGCAACTAAAAACAAAGTAGTCGAGTAATGAATCTGACAAATTTTCTCCCCACTGATGCCGCATATTGGGTGATCATGAATGAAAGAATATTTGTTTCAACAAATCATTAAAAATCAGATCGAATTCAGCATGGTTAAAGGGAGCTGTTCTGGTATTTGGTGCCAAACTAAACCCTGTGTGCAGTGTGTTTGCACAGCCCAGGCTCCCACGTGAGGCTGCAGGCAGAGGCTGGCAGGGAGCAGCGCACTAACACCAGAGAGCCTGGCAGCAGAGGTGTCCACATTCCCCTCCTGCAAAACACGGGAATGAGAGTGCTGAAGGGAAAGGGCAACCTATCAAGAGAGGTGGAGGAGCTTGGTAACCTTGGGGGGTGTGGGCAGGGAACCCAAAACGAGCCCAAAACACACATTCTCAAGAAGCTACATTTGAATAATTCTTGGTTTGGCACATCATGAGGCACAGCTCCAAACTCTCCAAACATGCACAGATGAGAACTGCAGGTACTGCTTGGGCAAACCTAAGTTCTTATACAATTTGGTTGACAGAAGCCCACATCGCAGAAAAAATTAAGAGAAATGTCTTTGTGCATTTCCCTATACATTTTTTACATGGGAGTTTTGCAAGAGGGGCTGTTAGTTTGGGAAATACAGCTGGAATTTGGGAAATACAGAAATACAATACCAACATCAACATATTTCTGCCATAGTTCCCCAATTACTTGCTCTAAATATGCCACTCAGAAAACATCAAGTCAGGACAGGAGAAACTATGGACATGGTCATTCAGAGCCACACACTGGAACAGAAATTGACAATTTCAACTACACAATGGGGTTTTTATCATCTCAAATTCCCATTTGAATCAAATGATTTACACCAATATCTGCCATTACTCTTTTGACCAGATTACCTTATTAATTTTGGTTATGAGTGTTTTGCCAAGTTCTTTAAAGAACAAGTATTAACCCTGAGGGAGAAGTAAAGTTACTGAGGATGCATAAAGAGAATCAAGGGTATAAACAGTCTAATAATTTTTGTCCATGTATTTTGAAAATTTATCAGAGAGCCAAGAAACTTAAAACTATCTTTTCTACCGCCCCAGTGGGCTCTGATGAAGACCAAAGCCATCTAAAAACTGTGAGAAGCCCATCACTGCTTTTCATCTTTGTCATAAAGGTATTTTCCTTGGTGAAAAGACATCACTTCATCTTTCATGTAAAGTCTATTTTTCATTTTGCCTGTTTCGTATGTCTTTGTTGTATTTTGGTTTGATTTTTGAGTTTGGTGTTCGTTTGGGTTTGGGGTTTTTGTTTAATTACACACTACAGGCTTTGACAGCTCTCTAAATATTATTAAGCCATGCTTGTTTTCTGTAACAGAAGTTGTTCCTTATTCTCCATAATAAACACAGTCAGGTACTTCATAAAATGGAACCAGAAAAACAAGAAAGAAATCTAATTAAAATCTTCCATCAAGCATCACTGATATGTTAGATGGTGTTTGCCAGATACCATCAGTTCATTTTATTGTTCATTTTCTTTTAACCAAATAAAAAATAAATCAAGAATTTATGGTGAAATCCTTCATTCAGGAAGACAGACTCTCTAAATTTCAGATCAACATATTTACTCTAAATATTGAGCAATTTTGTATGTAGCAATCCATTTTTTTTTGCTCAAGTTTGAACAAACATCTCTTTCACTTATGAGGAGACTCCAGTCAAACAATTTTACAACTAGTACACAATATTTACAAAGTTATAGGCAACACAGCATCTAATATTATGGACAAGAAATCTTATTTTCTAAAAGAATTTTTTTCCCCATGATGTGGGAGTTGTTTTTTTTTTTTTTTTTTGACCATAATATTTTTAGGGACTGGTAATATTTACACATTTATCTCCTTAGCTGAAAATTTACTCAAGCTGCCCTACCTCATGAAATCTTCTGTTCTGGCTGTGTCAAAGGCTTACAGGAGCCGCTTGCT
This sequence comes from Chloropsis cyanopogon, assembly GCA_013400585.1. NCBI lineage: Eukaryota > Metazoa > Chordata > Aves > Passeriformes > Irenidae > Chloropsis > Chloropsis cyanopogon. The sequence goes on along the minus strand of WEZZ01038631.1, from coordinate 15,778 downwards.
TTGCTCTGTTTGTTTTTTGCTCATGTTCACTCGAAGGGAACATGAACCCTTCCATGACCAGGCTGGACTTCTCCTTCGTAGCTATGGGTGAAAGTCAATAGAAACTTAATTTCACGTACTATTGTGAGGAAATACAACAAGTTCTGGGCACGCCTCCAAAACTGCAGGAGATTTTCCTCTGTGCTAATTTGCATCAACTGGTTTAAGTCTTTTGTTTTATTTGGTATTTTTTCTGATAAATCCTTTTGAAGCAAAACTTAACAGGACAGACTTATTCTTCAACATTGCCACCTTATTTATCTTTAGCTATCCTAAATAGATCACAACAAATTATGGATTGAAAAGAAGTCTCTTCTTTAGTTACAGAAAGAGAAAGCAACACAGAAGCTCAGTGAGAACCAGAACATCTAACAGTTTTGGTAACAGATTCTCTACTTGCCTTTGTTTTGTCACAGTTCTTGTACATCAGGAACTCTACCTTGCAACAGAAATCAACCCATGCAGCAACTTCACATCTGCTCACAGAGCCCTGAAAGCACTCAACATCACGAATGACTCCATTAAATTAATTAAATCATCAATATGGTTAAATTTAAGTCCATGCTTCAAGAGTACTGATGAACTAGATCTTAATCCAAAGCCAATGAAATGCAACAAGAGTTTTCAATTTCACTTCAGCAAGCTCGTGCTGCAAAGTGCTTTGGATTTTAAGTGCTCTTGTCAATGAATTTTGAATTTTTCTGGACAAAACAGATGTACCTTTTACCTTTTTAATGTTTAGCAATTTAGCTTTTGTTTACCAAAAATTTCAGGTTGGATGACCACAATCAATATTTACAGCAGGAATTCCCCCTGGAAATGCAATGTTAAATTCCTGATGGGGTTTTGTTTTCTTTCTATTGAGAAAATCAACAAAAATGAAACAAAACCCTCCCTCCCCCTCCATGAGATACTGTGCTTATCCCCTGTGAAGTGGCAAACCCTCAAGCTCGCTGGTACCCTATTTAATGTTGGGCCTCTTTGTTTATTACAAATCCAAGTCTTTCTACCTCTAACGTATCTCTGATATAATGAAGCAAATTGCTTGTTGACAGTTTAAGGATTATAGCCTGTTACATTACCTATTAATAGTAATATTAACCATTTTCTTTTTCACAGCTCTTCCCGAAGACTAATGATGCTTCCCTTAAAACAAAATGCGAGATTGCCTTAACATTTCTTTCCTTATGTTGTCCTTAAGGCTGTCAATTTAGTGCAATAAAGATGAAAAGGGAGAGAAAGCCTCCCTGTTTTCACTTCTCTGCTGTGAATAAGGTACTGAAGCACCAATCTTGAACCAAACCATCTTTGAGATTAAATTTCCTGCAATTAATCATGAATCTGTGATACTGGCTTGTCTTGCAAATCAAATCTTACATAAGTGAAAGCTCTCCACCAGTCTAGGAGTACCCTTTATAACTTGATTAGCTGCTCATTATTATATTTAAGATGCCATTACACTTATTACTACAATAAAGCTTTCTAGTTATAATACCCTATGCTTTTCACCACATATACAGCCTTCTGAACAGAGATCCACCACTACACTACCCATAACCAATATCAGAAGAACCCAGGTTTTATTTTATGTTATTAGTACCAACTCTTGTTCTACTAAACAAATCCATTTGCTAATCCCAACATCTCTAAGGTGTTACCATTCAGAATAGGAATTCTTACCCAAAGGAGACTGACTTTTCAGAGAATGTAGAATTCAATATTATCCTGTTGAAAGATCTCTATGGGGATGACAGTCTCAGATACATTAATGTAAATACCCATTTTATCTTACAAGTGAAATCCTACAATGACGCACCACAGAGAAACAAAAATGTGGCCATGGTGCTGTTGAAAGTCAAAAAGTCTGAGAGATAGACCCTCTTTTCAAAGTCTCATCTGAGCTCAAATAGTCCCAATCAAGTGCTTTAACATACTTTAACCAGCATACAAACAATACTCCTGCTTCCAGCAATGGGCAAGGCTTTCGGTTTCCACCTCCCAGGACTTCTGTGAGCAGTGAAATTTCAAAAGCCAGAATCAGGAATAAGGTTTAGAATCTTTAATGATTTTGCTTTAAACAGGAGCACACATGCACACAAAGAATTCTTTTGTTAGATGGAGTTTAAAAGTAACACATTTAGAATACCTACCTGTCCTGGTTCAGGGCAAATTTGGGAGAGAACCTCCAAAGGGGTTCCTCTAGAAAGCAGATTCAATCAGCCCCTCTCCCAACACTACAGAAAAATACTTCCTTGGAGAAAAGCAGAAAAAGCTGTTTATTTCCATCTGACTACCATTTCTCATTTGTGTATTCTACATTCTTAACATGAACTCTAAAGCTCACTATTTTTCCTCTCTGCTTTGCTCTTGACCAATAATCAAATTTTCCATTAAAATGCTGATACTCTTCAGTTGCCACTTCATCTTTACAACATTCTGAAACACAACTGTAGCCACGACTTACTTCAATGGGTTGATAGGTTGTTTTGCACTGTTGACACTAATGAATTTTTATTTTCTTGGAAGAGCAACAGTAAGAAAGCAAACACCTTAAATAAGCCATTCTGCTCCACATGCAACATTATGTATGTTCTATAATAATTCAGTGTCAAACATCACACCAGTGAAATTGCAAGACACCAACATATAATTTCAGTATCATAACTCCTGTAAGTACTAACATGAATTTAATGTACAATCCTGCCTAACTCCCCCATTTATATGGTCTACAGATGTCACAGAGCTGTGAGAGTAAAAATAACCATGTCCTCATTAGGTTTAAATTACCCTGTTTTACTTCTCCCACTAAGAAGCAGCTCCTATTATCAGTCCTTATTCAAAGTCATCAGTCATGCAGAGTTTTGTTTGCTCACAAGAGCAGACCCTTGTGAGCAGAACTCAGGGCTTCTACTCAGCAGTAATCCTACCACAGAGGATCCAGGACACCTAAAGGCAGGCAAGAACTACTCAGGAGAGCTCCTACTTGCACATGCAAAAAAATAATATTTACATGTTGCATTTATTATGATTTAGCAATTCAGAGCTCTCACTAAGTTCATGCCTACTAGTGTTACAGACATTATATGTAATAAATACCATACTTACACAAAAACATCAATCTTAACCAAGAAATACAAATAAAATTATTTTCAGTACCAAACACGTTTGAAAGGTTGCCTATACGGACATATATACAAAATTACCCTCAAAAAAGAGCTATTATTTAATGGCACAACACAACCCTTTGATATTATTTGGCTGAAGCCTGTGGCTACAACACCCAGGCATCAAACTCCCTGTAAGACTCTAATGGAGTACATACCCAAAAAAGGTCCCTGCTACACATCAGATGAGTAAGTGATAAACATTTGTCCTCATAAGGTTTTGCCTGTATCACTACAAACTTTCATTGTCACAGCCTCCCAAAGGTCTCTTTTACAGAGACTAAATCCATCTGGTCCACTGTTTGGAGACTGCTATGAGACACAGGGAGCAGCTGTCCAAACAGCCCATCCCAGAGCCTGCATGTCGAGATGGCTCTTGCAGCAAAAATAAGACAGAGAGGCCTGTGCCCCCCAGCCTGGAGCTGAGAGGAGCTGTGAGAGGCTCATGCCAGTTTTTGTGCCATCATAACAAGGCAAATTTCTAAACCTGACCATTTCTTGTTTAAATGTTCGATTGGGAAAAACCCAAACAATGATGTGTGCACAAAATAGTCACTGAGTGACAAGTGGCACAGCAGGACACTGCCCTGAGTACCCCAGCTGTGACTGCAATCTCATGCAGTTATTCACTCTGGGCTGTGAACTAATATAAATACACATTCCATCTTCGCAGTCAGCATTTAACATAGGCAGGCTCTGCACCATGCCTTGGCACTGGTTTTAGCAGGAGCAGATAGAGACCTTCCAGGAGCCCTTTCCAGTTTCTCAGAGATGCCATTCCCCTGGAGAGCATCCCTTAACCCCCTCTAACGTGAGCCACACTGCAGCTGCATGCACCAGGCCAAATCTGAGATGCATCCAGAGCACTGATTGCTCACCCAAAGTGGTACACCGTGCTGCAGTTCAGTAGGTCACTGCAATTTCTCAGCTCTGTAAAAATCTAAATTCTGACTCACTCAAGATGATGGTTATAGGCCTTACTCTAATAATGGCAGAAGTATTAACAATCTGTTTCAAAGAGACAGGTAAGTTCATTTTATTTCTCAACATTTTCTAGCTAAGATCATGAATTTTCATCAGCGGGACTGCACTGTGAGTTAATTCTTCAACTGCACAGAAGTGACAGTCACCTTTGACTTTTTGATATTGCTAAATACTTTTAAAATTTTGTTTCTATAGTAAGAAAAAAAAAATTACCAAATTACTTTGAAAGATTATAAACTCAAATCATAAGAGAATCAGAATCATTAATAACTCTTAAATAAAACCACAGAAATACAGATAACAGGGATAGAAATACCATCTTCCTGCTCAGCTTATTCCAATTCTCCAGGAAAAAAAAATCAATGTTTTCTTGTATAAACTAAGATTAACAGCACTTTTAGTTAAGAGCACACTAGATCTGTTTAGATGTCAGATTAAACAAAGCTTTCAGGCAAAGCTTTAGCTCCCTCTTTACTACAACATCGAAATAAAACTTTTAACATAACTATAAAAACAGGTTTGCTTCTTTGTTTCCCTGTATCAGTGTAACATTGAATTCATAGGCCCAATTCTCATAAACCAAAAGGAGAAGCATGACAGGAAACTACCAAGTGTCACCACAGAAACCTTTCATCTTTTTACGTGTACTTTGCCTCAATGTTTTCCAACCCACATTAGCAAACAGAATCCATTTTATTTTCATCCAACAAAGATGCTTTTGACTTCCTAAATTCTACCAAAATGTCTCCATACTGAAAAAAGCCTGATACTAAAATAGTTTTTCAGCATTTATAAGTGCTTATATAAACTGGTGCATCTTGTTTATTTCTTGTTTTTTTCTGGATGGTAGAATATGGAAAAGACACTGACATCAGCTATGTACATCTATGTCCAAACCCAGATAATGTGCATTTATGAAGTTTAAATCCTGAAGCATGAACATCTGAAAGGTCCCTATGAACATACTGATGGCTGCACAACCACAGTACCCAGATGAGTGTGGTCATGGCTTCTTCTTTTTTTTTTTTTTTTTATTGGAAGGGATTTTGGTTGGAGTGTTTCCAAGGAGTTGTTTTTGTGCATCCTTTACAATGCACATCTTTGTCCTGCAATTTTTTCCACAAATGCAGAGCAGCCATATTTTTAGCAGCACAAAGTTATTATTGCTTTATTTCAATTAAAGTGTGCATATGTTTGCTTTGGCAAATTGAAGTTGATAAAAATGCATCCCATCTTTTGAAATGAAGCAGCAGAACATCAATGAAAAATCCATCAACTCTTAACTAGTAAGTACTCCCAGATCTGCCAGAAACAGATATTAAGCACAGTAAAAGTGCTGCAACTCACTATATCCATACTAGAGTTTCTCCATAAACATTATTTCCAACATGCAGAGCTATGAACCAATTAATTGCACATAATTAAACAGAACCACAAATATGGTGTGGCTGCTGACTACAAATACTAAGAGCCCTCAGGGGATGAAAAAGTTTAAAAAGAACCTTAATTTGTTCAGACAACGTGAATTTGATGCCAATGAAAATATCACTAGAAGCAGGTGCTCTAATCTATGGGTGGGACGGTGATAACGCACACGGAAGGATTTCCTGCAGAATTCCCCATTTGGAGGGTGGGCTTGCACACTGGGGTGGTTCCATTTCACACAGCCAAGGCCTTCCCTGCTGCTCACACTGCCCCACCAGTGAGGAGCTGGGGGAGCACAACCAACTGTGGGGGACACCGCTGGGACAGGTGACCCAACCAACCCACGGGATATTTCACAGCACACAGCGTCACACCCAGCACGGAGAGCTGGGAAAGAAGGAGGAGCAGGGATGTTCAGAGCGAGGGGAGTTTGTCCTCCCAGGTCACTGCTGTGAGTGGTGGAGCCCTGCTCCCCTGGGGATGTGGTGAAGGGATTCCTGATTCTGCTTTGCCTGTGGGCACAGCTTTTGTTTTACCGACTAAACTGTTTTTATCTACACCTGCCACTTGTCTGGCCTTTCAAATTCTGTCCCCATCCCACGGGGTTTAGGGTGGGGCTGGGGCAGGAGCGAGGGGCTGTGTGGGACTCAGTTGCCAGCTGGGGTGGAACCACAGCAGCCCTCAAACACTTTGCTATAACCCATAATTATAACCCATAATTCAGACAGCCTGTGACAGGCAGAAAGCAGTTGAACTCCTCTCTGGCAGACAGGAGTCTGAACTACAAACTGTTCTTACAAATAGCACCCACAGATGTCTCAGCTGGCAACACAACAGACAAGATACCTTGGAAAGGTTCACCTACAGAATTCTCCTGGAATTTTGACTTGGCCGGAGTGCTGAGGCTGTTTTTACAATCAGTTAAATGAGCATCAATGAAAAAACATAAGGCTTTAAAAAAGGCAATAAAGGCAAATATCATTTAATGTCTGCCAGTAGGAACTCAACACAAATATTAAGACTTTAGCTGAGCTAACTAAAAAAAATCCTGTGTATTTAAGAATTTTTAACTCTCCTGCAGATCAGGAAAGAAAGCCCACATAGTGTATTTCTCAGTAGTGCACTTGTGCCATAAAAAGGAAATCACACAGGGTAGTAACTTTAATCAGGCATTCAATTTCCTGAAGTCTTCAGAAAATAAACAACCATTTTTGCTTAGAAATTAAGCACTAGAAAATAGAACAAAGCCAATGAAAGCCTGACACCACAATGATTATTTATGCAGCCATAAGCAGGAATAGTCCAGAAAATGAATACTCTAATATAAACACGATAGCAAAAACCCCAATTTACTCCCACCAGCCCAACAGGAAAAAAAAAAGAAAGAAGAAGTGACAAGCACTGGCAAAGCTGAATTAGGATTTAGACTAATGTTGCAGGTAGGCATAAAAGTTAACAGTTTCATTAATATCATTTTGTAAACTAATGACTGGAATAAAAGAATAAGAATGCAAGTGAGAATAAAGCCCCTATTTTTCCTGAGACAGGAAAGCAAAATAACTTCTGCCTCTGACTGGTTTTGCTTCTTGGAAAAAAAAATAAATCAGAAGTTCTTGTATTAATCAGTGTTATTTGTTTTAAGTTAGAAAGTTTAAGGAACTGATCTTTAAGAAAATACTGTACTGCCCCCAAATGAACACACTGGAGCAGGTGGACAAAACAATTATTCAGAGGGAAAAAAGCAAGCAACAAGTAAGGCCTAAAGGAAAATTTGAGGCGAAAGAGATATACATGTAGGCAGCCATCCTATTTCCTCATGTGTCTTGTGATTCTCTGAATGAAATGAGATTAAAAAAAACTTTTTGCCTAAAATTCCAAGCACAAATATTTTTCATAGTTTTTCAGCTACACTAACACAAAGCTTAATACAAGGCAGGTACAGCTAGTGAAAACACTACTTTGGTTTAAGAAAGTAATCAGTGCAATTTGGCAGAAGTCATTATTAATCTCTCAAGTGACAATTAATGATTGATACCATTTACAGATTTGGCTAGCATATAGTCCAGGTACAGCCAGTCTTAAATGCTTTGATTTCCACGTGTGCATGTATCTTTTGTGTACTGGAAAACCACAGATAATTCCTGGTAAATGAGTACAATTCAGAGTCTCATGGTTTAAAGTATTTTAAATAATATATACCAAAAAAAAATTTTAAAAAAGGCAGCACAAAATCAACCAGGACATTTACTTTCTGCTTTACTTGCATTAAGTGGCCAAGTGCATCATTCACAGGAGCCAAATTCACTTCACAGTATCAATGATTCTTTTGCAATTGACTTTTCAAAATCATTGTACTTATAAAACAGAAAGTGGAGATCAAATACTTCTGATCAGAGGCATCCTTTAAGCTTCATTGTGAATCATTAGAAAAATGCTTTCTCATTACCTTGAATTTCCCCACTTCCCACCGGTTAATGAAACATTTTAATTAAGTAGAAAATACCTTTTCCCATGTCATATTTAAAATGCAGCTATGCTTATATTTTTATATACCAGTACTGCATGTACCTGGGTGGGGAGGAGGATTCCCCCCAAAAAGGAAAGCAATGACCTCTGGAAAAATGTTGGAGTCATTAGTATACGAAATATGAGACACATCAATGGTAGCAAATGTTAAAGCTCAGAGTCTGGGAGCCTCAGCTGAGCTGATGACCCTCCCTCTGTCTCAATGCATTTTACACATAAATGCAAATAACACATTTGAAAACTCGAGGCACGTTTGAAATTTTGGAAGTTAGCAAGGTGCAGAACACAAAGTAAGACACATGAACACACCACTTAGGTCAACAGAAATTTGATACCTACTTTTTAAAAGTTATAAACCTGAAATAAAAAACAGGAAAAGCTATTTTTTTCTAAAATGTCCACTAGCAACAAGATTGATGTATACAGCCACATTATTTCTCTCAGCTTAGACAGCATTCAGGTGAAAGCAGTAAAGGCTGCCTAGGAGTCAATGGCTTTGCTGCTTTAATTCTGCCTGGAAATTCAGCCTTATCGTCCCAATATCTGCATGAGCCATTTTGAGGGGGGAAGAAGTGTTTTGGCAATACAGCATTTTATTTTGTCTTTCAAAACAAGTAGCAACACAAATCCAATTCTCAACGTCAACTAGATAAAGAAGAGGTTTTAAAAAAACCCAAACAAACAAAACCCACACATTTGATTTAAAAAGATACTAAGTTACAACCACTCATACTAACAAAGTCTGCTCTGCAGAACAGGAAGGAACAAATAAACTAAAGCCCTTGCAATATGAGAGAAACAAGTTTGAAAGGAGTCTCCAGACAAAACAAAGCAAATAAGAAAATTCAGACCGGAGGATATTGACAAAAAGCATTTGTTTTTCCAAGAATAAACACAAGCAAATTTCAAGGAGGACCCCCTTGCCCCCACACCGGCCCCCTCATTGGGAGCTCCCACACCTTCAGTTTCACACGCCGAGGAAACACTCATGAGACGCCATCCATTCCCGGATTTCCACTTGCCTATTCTTATTTTGGAAGGGAGAAAACTGAACTCACACTATTTCAAGTATTACGCACAAAATTCGGGAATTCGGCTTTTTTCTTTTTTTTTTTTTTTTTGTAAGTGCGTCACAGGTGAGGGCGGCGCCAGGACGCTCTCACCTGCCGCGCGCCCGCCGGGGCTCCAGCCAGGCGCACCGCAGTCGGAAACCTGCAAAACTCGCAAAACTCACAAAACTCACAAAAAATCTCCAACACACGCAGAAACACGATGGGAATTTACACCTTACTTACACCCAGGAGCGACGCTGGCGGCCACCTGAGGCTCCGCGGGGTGCGCAGGTGACCCCGCCCGGGCCGGGGGATTTAGCGGCAGGAGGAGGAGGAGGAGGAGGATGAGGAGCCCGCGGGGCTGCCGGGTCCCGCCGGGCCGGACACGGGCAGAGGGGCCGGAGGGTGCCTGTGAGCACCTTCGCACTTCCAGCTGCCAAAGAGACAGCTCTAAAGCCCTGCTGCCGCAGGAGATGCTCCGCGGGGTCGCAGGGAATCGCTCCCGCAGGTGTGCGAGCCCGCGGCGCTCACAGGTGCGAGCGGGGCTGCAGCGGGCGCTGGGGGCTGAGCCGCCTCAGCTGTGCCAGCACCGCTCGGGGACACTGCAGGAGTGCCCGGCCTTCCCCAGACCCGCCCCACCTCGGGCTCACCTGCAAACAAAACCATGAACCCGGCCACAACAGGTGTCTGCATCTTTTAAATAATATCTTAGATAACCCTCTATGACAATTGGAAAAGTTCCTGTTAGACGCCATGCTAGAACCCTCATGAAAAGGAGAATGCACGCATGGAAAACCTCACCCGAATTCAACAGCTCTGGAATTGGACCATAAAAAACAAATTTTGTTTGGTTCTTAGAGGTAGAAGAATGTTGCAAAGATAATTTGAGATCATGCCATACTAGGAAGCCTCCTAATGCCTTTAAACATCCCTGACAGATACTAGGAATTTTAATTATTATTTAGAAAGGTCATAAAATAGTTATTACTGTGCTGTGGCAACAGTTTGAAAAAGTGTAACTGATATTCTCTAAGCAGTTGGGAGTTTTGCTTTTTTTTCCAAAGCTTCATTGCATTTAAGTGAATCTCCTCAGCATGATTTTTTGGCACAAAGACAGCATGGATAATTATGAATTGCTGTCATAACATACCTGAAATCTACAAAAAGCATCTGTTGTAGAAGTGCTCCTAATTTAACAGGGCACATATTTACTCAGGAAAGATTGGTTGTCGTTAGTTTCTTATATTCCTAATTATGCAGTGAGGCCTTTTTCGAACCCACTGGAGTTTTGTCTTTGCCTTCTGTGGAAAATGGATTTCATTGATAGTACTGGAAATAATCGTGAGCTCTGAGCAGTGACACTGTGGTTGGGCACCTGAAAAAGACTGTAGATACAGCCTGTATCTCTTCTTCAGAGGTGTTGATTCAATTTTAAAAAAATCCATTTGGTAACAAGAAGTAACAAAATACTACGTGCCGTTTAAATAAACTGATGTACAGCCTCGAGGAGTTTTCTTCAATTACAGACTAATTTTGCCCAACCAGGGAATGTATCCAAAATGTTACATGAACTTTCAGCACCGGGGCTTGGACTGTTTCTGTCATGAGGCAAGAGGGGACTATCATCCTCCTCCCCAGAATGCTGTCAGCTTCTCATTGCCATCAAAGGAGCTTTTTTCCAGAAGTTTACTGAGCCAGCAGTACTTGAACTGGAGGCACTCGAATTATCCAATTTCCATTGAAAGCAGGGAGCTTCACAGGTAAGCCTAACTGTTGAAACACTCAATATTTGCCCAGCACTAAATTCTGTCAAACACAAGCATCATGTGCTGTGTCGATTTTACCCGACTTCACAGTCTTTTAAAATTTGCCTGTGTCCCCATCCTCACCTCATGTCTTCCTCTTCTATGTGAATAACATAAATGTTTCCCATTTCAGTGTGTTTTAATAGCTTGCTAAAAACTTTCTATAAAAAGGAATAATTGATGTTCCATTCTTAAAATAAAATGTGATGGATGGAAATTAGATGAGCAATTATATCTGACATTAACAAATAAATCTGCATAATATTCACTTGGAGCTTATATTATTTTTACAATGTTACATCAAATTATTCAGCAAAATTTTAGACTTAAATGAGTCTTAATGGAAGTATAGCCATAAAACTCTTAAACCTAGCACTTAGGGGATGGATTACACTCCAACTTAAATTCTTATTCCTACATAAAATTCTGATACATCAAAGAAATAGAAGTATCGGTGGTTTAGGTTTTTTTCCATTTACCCTCCCTTAAATAATATAATGTAGTATTTGTGAAAATCCTGGTTTAACAGTCCCCACAGTGTGATGCTCCCAAGAAATAGCAAAACTATTACAAGAAGAAAGCAGCAAAGAAACAATAGGCTTTAATAGAGGCTTCAGATGAATCTGCCATTTCCTGAGTGAAGTAGATAAAAGGAAGAGTTAACAAAGCTGAGAGAAACTTGGAATTTTTATTCTGTGGACAATTCCAAGTTAAGACAGTGAGAGAAAATTATTCCAAAGACAGAAAAATAATAGGTGGTAGCTAATAGCAGTGGGGATTTTTTTTTTCCCAGAAAGTGAAAACTTTTAATACTGATAAACCCAACTTTTTCTCTTACAAGGATTGATATCTTTGAAATGATTTGTAAAGAAAACAAAACCTTGTAAGCATGTTCAAAGTACTCTGAGTATCAAAAGAAGGAACTTCCATATTAATTATTAAATTCAGTGCTGAAACCCAAAACCACACACTTTGAGATAACACTAAAACACCATATCTTGTTTATCCTACCAACTGAGGAAATCTGTTTTGTTTCACAAAATATAGATGAGAATTTTGACTTCTATTTTAAAGTCTATCTTTAAGAATAAAACTGTGCATAAGATCTGATTTATCAGTAGGTCTTATAAACAAAAGGACAAACAATAGCAGATGGTATACAATACTTCAGAGGAAAAACAAAGAGGCTGCTAAGCCTCTAAAACTGGGGCAGAAATTCATTTCAGATACTTCTACGGAAGCATTTTAATGCTTTTATAACTTCTGTGGGCTTTGTTCCATATATTCCTTGTGCAACTCTCCTCTTCAAATGTACTTCAAAGTCAGCTGGTGTCAGTACACTGAGATACTGGTTTTTTTAATAAGTCTTTTTTTTCCCCTTGTGCTTTAGCTCATTTCCTGCCTTCCTTGTCATCTTCTGCCACACTACCTGCTCTCCTAAACACTTCAGCTGGCAGTTTATCATTATCTTTGTTTATCTGTTCTAACTAACTGGCATGCCAGCAGCTGTGAATAAAGGGATCTCTGTTATCAGTATCTGCACAGCTAATTGCTGTGTTCTTTGTGCACATCAAGTCGCACACACAAACACAATCTCCACATTTTTTAGCACGGACATCTTTCTTTATTGGGATGAGTACAGAGGTGAGTGTAACATATGGTTCATACATGCTGTTAAACACTGTGGGAGGCTCTCAGCCCATTGCTGCTTTAATCACTTGTCACTCTGAAATTATAATAGTAGCAAGAGAGTAAAAAGCTCTTTCATCTTTCTGGAGAGCTAAAATAGCTTTTCAAGGCTACTTTTGGATCACTTAGATGGAACTTTCCAGGTCTCTCCAGACTTGCTGAGAGACAGATTTCCTGTGCAACACAAGAACACAATACTTCTCATTGCTCAAAATGTACGCTCAGAAATCAGCATAGTCCTAAAATTCTGTCAGGATCTCTGTGACCCTTTAATCATTAAAGGATGATAAGGTGGAAAGAAAGACATCTAAGACACCTTTTTTTACCATGTAAAGGTAAGAGATTATATATAAAATTGTGACTCTGCAAAAGGTCTTTTCAATATGGTTTCAAAGTCAAGAATTTTTCATGGTTTTTTTACAACTTTTGAATAAAATTCATACAAGTTAGAAGACTAAAGAGGTATAACTTATACTACAGTAGCAAAATCAAAGTATTTTTGATAATCTATATTTACATTACACAAACTGTACTTGAAAGTAGGTCCAGAAGTAAACTAAAAATAGTACACTGAGCAAGTAGCAGAAGACCTTAGAGAGAAAATTAATAAACAATTGCAAAGTTCCATTTCCCAAATACTGTTTTGTAAGTGGTTCAGGTACTCAAAAATTCCAGGTTCTATTTTATGTTTTGTAATTTGAATGATGGGATTTTGCTGAAATGGAGAAGTGAATCTCTCCAAAGTGAATGGAGAGAGCTGTTGGACATGGCACATTTTCTGGTGCTTGCTCATGAGGAAGGTTTCTTCAGCTAGAAGTTGTAAGACCTTATTTAACTTTTTCTGCAAAAAGCTGTCCTAATCCATTGCTCACCACTGAAAGATGGGTAGCCAGTCATCTCCACAGAAAAGGGAAAAATCAGAATTATATTGGCTTAGATTGCCAGATCTGGATCAACAGACAAGAAATGAAGGCTCCACAAAATAGCGGGGGAATAAAGACACCAGAGGAAAAAGAAAGAAAAAAGAGAAAAACAGGACTAGGAAAACATGAAGTTCTCAGTCATGCACACCTCAATTTACTCCACAAATCTATGGAACTGCATTCAGAGGGTAGAAACACAAACTAAGAGAATGGTTATGACACTCAGAAAAATTCAGAAATTCTAATATAGGCAAGGAAGGGCAGGCACAGACAGTCTGCACCTGACAAGTGCTCAGATGACGCAGAACCCAGAATAGCTCTGTTATGCTGCAGTCAAAACAGATGTTATCTCTAGATAACTGAGTGAAATCTAGCAGGGAACAAAGGCAGAGGTATTCAAGTTTCAAACATTCCTTTTTGTTTCCCTCAGAAACATCACAGAACCATATTTTAGACTGAAGCTCTAGTGCTTTATTATTGTATGTATTTTTGCCTCACTCCTTCTTCATAGATTAATATTTTTTTTGCTTATCATTCTCCCCACTGACAACCTAGGTCACAAACATGCTGTAAATAATATTGAATACTTGATGTGATTTAAAAATTCAAGTATAAATCACCTGCATACATTAACTCCTGAAGATCTCTTTTGGAGCAGTCTGGATTTGGCTGCAGATTTGTAGTCCTCTCTGCTGTTTCTTTATCCTAGTGTGCCATGATTATTAGTCAGTGTGACATTGTCTTTGTGACTAAATTCTTGCCTTTCTCCTATAACACATATTTTCCCACCTCAGTCATTTTTATTTCCTTTCAAGATCTCTCATTGACAACATCTCATTGTGCTCATTTATCTACTTAATTGGGATTCACATAACTTTCAGTACCATGATCTATTCATGTTATTAATTTTTGCTAGGCTGCATTGCTGTATCTGTTGTAAGCATTGATTTGGATACCTGGACACAACCTTGAAAGTTTTCAGTTTATAGACTACCAACTCCTTCCTTCATTTTCTTCCCACTAATTGAAAAATTTGTATTTAATTTCAATGAAAAGACAGCTGTCACAAACCACAGGCCTTTACTGTTTCAATTACACTTCTAGCATTCCAATACCCATAAATACAGGTCTTCTAATGCACATTCTGTAAAATCTCAATTTGTTACTTTCTTGCATGGCTTTGTTTTATTTTTCTACTCCGATTCACTTCAAGTAACACCTCACTCCTTGATAAAATCCATTTAATTTGCCAACTATCTGTCTTTTATGAGTCCACCACTATCAAAATAACAGGAAAACTACAGAGTATGAGGAGTTTAGTGACTCTTTTTTTCATCTCCAGACCTGACTGAATTGATAGATATTGATATTTTTCCATTTCCATACAAAAATGATAGATAGCTACTACAGCTTTGTGACAGATCAGAGCACCCATAGAATGTTATCAGCTGTTATCTAGGGGTAATTCTAACTCTGAAAACTGATATAAGCAATAAGTTCACACTCTTATGCAACAGAATTATTAGTCTGCATCTGTCAAATTGCTTAAGTATGGCATTTTCCTTTTTATTTATTTATTAATTATCTTAGATCAGGTTAGAATCAAGAATTATGACAGGATCATTGTTAAAAGTGCAAACAACCTGAAAGGACCAGGGAATTAGTGCTGCCAACAGTGATGCACTTTGACCAAGTTCACCAGATCACAAGAATCTTCTTTATCCCCAGAGCCCATATTAAGGAAAAGTTGCACATTACACTAAACTTTCTAGAAAACAGTAAATACAAAATCCCCCAGTGCCATTTTAGATGTGCCTCAGAAAAGGAGAATGGCACTTGAAATGAAATGGCAAGGCTCTAAGAAAAGAAAAAAATCCCTGTCTCTTACAAGCACAGAAAATGGCTATTGCTTACCACAGCGTGTCTGCTAAAACAACACGGGTTGTAGTGAAGTGCACACCACAACCTGCTGTAACACCAGGGCATTCTTTTCCCCACTCTGATATAACACAAATAGAGCAAGTAACACTTAGAAAGAGAAGCCTTTGCAAGCTCACATAAATCTTTATTAGGGTATCCTTTGTATTCTGCCTCTTGTGACCCCACAACATAACTGTTCACAGTCTTCCATTCCTTCAGTCGGGAAATCCTTTAGGAACTTTTGGGTTTCT
>WEZZ01038624.1:158839-191520 GCA_013400585.1 Chloropsis cyanopogon | reverse complement strand
TTTTTTTTTTTTTTTCCCCCGTCAGCAGATTTTTACGCTGGTTAATGAGGGAGAAAAATTTCTCTTCTCCCCCACCCGCCCCCAGTTGCCTCCCCTCTCTTTCATGTCAGGGGCCAAGTTTGGATTGGAGCCTGGTGAAGTTTCTGTGTCATTTCCTGTTGCTGCCCTCCCCGACACTCGCTCCGCGCTCCAGCCCTCCCGCAGACGCGCAGGGCGTCCGCCCTCCCGGCCGGCGGCTTTTGGGGAGGATGTGACAGCGCTGGGCACACCTCACGCTCCCGCCTGTCAAGCCGCATTCCTGCTCCTGCTGTCCCCACGGGCTCAGCTCCCAGCCCGCTGCCAGGATCGCCAAGAAACCGAAGGCTAGAACAACTTTCTTCTCTCCACGCAGCTCGCTGTGCGTCCCAGGCTGCTGGGAACCTGAGGCGGTGAGAGCAAAACCATCCTTCCCTCCAAACTTGGCCGCCGTGGTGCTCCTGTCCGTGCCGGGGGTCGGGGGCGGGCGGCCGGGGGATGCTGGCGCTGGGGGCCGGGGGGACGGGCAGGGGACGGGCAGGGGACGAGCAGGGGACGGGAGCCCCGTGAGCGCCTCGTCTCAGCTGCGAGGGCTGGCACTGGTGCTGTGGTGCCGGTGGCTTGCTGTGAGTGAGGGAGAAAAGCGCTGTTTAACAGAGGGGCAGAGCGGCGCGGGGATGTGCAGAAGCCGGGCAGGCAGTGAGCGGAGGTGAGGCAAAGAGCAGGGGCTGCTCGGCGTTTGCTCTTACGTGTTTGTGTTTCAGCTTCAGCTTAGTGTTCACAGGTTTTTCCCAGGGCTGGCTTGCGGCAGCGTTCACGGGGTTTGTGAGCGTGTCCAGTCCCGGGGATTGCTTTTCTGAGCAGAAGGAGCTGATACATGTGGAAATCCGTGTTACCCTCGCTTGGAGGAGCGGGCACAACTCAGAAGGCATCTGTACAATCCTGCCTGCCTTGCCTTTCCTCTCCTCTGCCATTGCCTTATTTGCTCGCTGAACACACGTATATTTGGTAGGAAAACGACACAAATGCTTGTGCTTTAAAGTGGAGCAACTGTGACTTCATGTACTATTTCTGTCATTCCTGACTCGTTCAGTCTTGACTGTTTCTTGGACAAACAAGGCGTAACAAACTGGCGGATAAATCCCGAAGCATGTGCTGGAGCCGGTTCCCGGAGCTTCCAGAGTTAAAAGGCTTTCTTGAACTCACTGACACAGGGCAGTAAATCTCAATGTGTCAGTAAGTGAGGGAAAAAAGCGCTTGCAGAGCATTACACACCGGCAGATAAAGTCGGTGCTGCACTACCCCGGGTCTTCACAGGCAGGATTAGCTCCCAACACCTCCAGCTACCCATCAGCATTTAGAAAGGTCAATTATATGTACAATATTTACCAGCTAATTGGAAGTGGGGAAATAAAAGCCTTGGAGTTGGCCCCAGGAAAGATAATCCCAAGGTCTTGTGCATGGTGTGTTTACCTCCTAGTCACTGCTTGATTCATGCTGCTCCCTCAACTCCCTCTCGTTTTATGCTGGTTTGGCAGTAGAGCTCTCTCTGTCTCCCCTTTCCTAATGAGGAAGTGGTGGAAAAAGGTGTAAGATGGGTATGTAGGAAAGGGGCTTTGGGCTCACCCCGAGCACTTCAGTCCCTCTCCCCTGCCCCCAGCCAAGGCACATCTCCTCCCATGGCTGGGGAAAGTTCAAGCTCCCTGTCCAGCCTTGGCACCCCTTGTCTTGCTGCCATGAGCAATAGGGGACCCAGGAGACATTTACTGACAGCTTTGCCTGGAGCCAGTTTCTAGGTAAAAGCTCAAAGTTTGTTTCACAGTTCTTCCATGAAAGGCACTTTTTTTTTTTCCCATCAAGCTGAGTAGGAANGGCAGTGAGCGGAGGTGAGGCAAAGAGCAGGGGCTGCTCGGCGTTTGCTCTTACGTGTTTGTGTTTCAGCTTCAGCTTAGTGTTCACAGGTTTTTCCCAGGGCTGGCTTGCGGCAGCGTTCACGGGGTTTGTGAGCGTGTCCAGTCCCGGGGATTGCTTTTCTGAGCAGAAGGAGCTGATACATGTGGAAATCCGTGTTACCCTCGCTTGGAGGAGCGGGCACAACTCAGCTGGCATCTGTACAATCCTGCCTGCCTTGCCTTTCCTCTCCTCTGCCATTGCCTTATTTGCTCGCTGAACACACGTATATTTGGTAGGAAAACGACACAAATGCTTGTGCTTTAAAGTGGAGCAACTGTGACTTCATGTACTATTTCTGTCATTCCTGACTCGTTCAGTCTTGACTGTTTCTTGGACAAACAAGGCGTAACAAACTGGCGGATAAATCCCGAAGCATGTGCTGGAGCCGGTTCCCGGAGCTTCCAGAGTTAAAAGGCTTTCTTGAACTCACTGACACAGGGCAGTAAATCTCAATGTGTCAGTAAGTGAGGGAAAAAAGCGCTTGCAGAGCATTACACACCGGCAGATAAAGTCGGTGCTGCACTACCCCGGGTCTTCACAGGCAGGATTAGCTCCCAACACCTCCAGCTACCCATCAGCATTTAGAAAGGTCAATTATATGTACAATATTTACCAGCTAATTGGAAGTGGGGAAATAAAAGCCTTGGAGTTGGCCCCAGGAAAGATAATCCCAAGGTCTTGTGCATGGTGTGTTTACCTCCTAGTCACTGCTTGATTCATGCTGCTCCCTCAACTCCCTCTCGTTTTATGCTGGTTTGGCAGTAGAGCTCTCTCTGTCTCCCCTTTCCTAATGAGGAAGTGGTGGAAAAAGGTGTAAGATGGGTATGTAGGAAAGGGGCTTTGGGCTCACCCCGAGCACTTCAGTCCCTCTCCCCTGCCCCCAGCCAAGGCACATCTCCTCCCATGGCTGGGGAAAGTTCAAGCTCCCTGTCCAGCCTTGGCACCCCTTGTCTTGCTGCCATGAGCAATAGGGGACCCAGGAGACATTTACTGACAGCTTTGCCTGGAGCCAGTTTCTAGGTAAAAGCTCAAAGTTTGTTTCACAGTTCTTCCATGAAAGGCACTTTTTTTTTTTCCCATCAAGCTGAGTAGGAAATCCTTTTTTGGGTCTTCCAGTCTCCCAGATTCTTTCTGAGTGTTGTGCTACTGAAGGATTTATCAAAAAGTATTCACTTCCAGTATTCCCACAGCAGGCTTATACAAGTACTAGTGAGCTGGTCTGGAGGGTCTGTGCTACCACACACGGCTTGATCTGAGACAACATCTGCATGTTGCTAGAGTTCAGGAAGGGCCAGGACACTCCAAAGGCAGTTTGGATATAGACACCTTGTTTCAGAGTGTAGAGAGTGTAATAATATGTAGGCGTCGGGCTGTGCCAATTGGCTCCAGGGCTGAAGAATGGGCTCTGGCAGGGGTTAGTTTACTAGCAGAGACATACATAGCCAAAATTAAGTAATGAGCTCAAGTAACAGAGGGAGGAGAGAAACTGTAGCAGGAGTTGCTCCCAGCCCCTCCTGGGATCCTAAGAAACAGCATTTACCTGGAGCTCTGCTCAGTATTCTCGATGTGAAAGGAAATGGGGTGACAGACTGGCATTTTCACAGGGGCTAAACAGGCAAGTCAGCTCTGAGGTGAATGGAATCATTGCCTGTGCAAGGTGACTGGGGGGCTAAATGAGCTTCAGGGGCTGCTTTGGGTGCTTGAAGGGGGGATAGGACCTCCAGTCCTTTGGAAATCCACCCATACATACAGCTGTTGAGAGATGAACCTCTGTCTCCAGTGCAGTTTTTGGGAGTGGGTTTCTAAACTATCCCAAAACTTTACCTATGTGCTAGCTGGGAGGTGAACATAATTTCGTCCTTAAATTTTTTGGATTTAAATGTGAACCCACTTAATTTTAAGCTGAGATCACCCTGCTGATTTCAATGATGTTATTTTTGATTTACAGCAGTGGAGGGCAGGTAATAATCAGTCCCTTAATATCTGCTTTTTTTCTGACACTTGCAAAGGAGAAAGCAAAACAAGAGAAACCCACTCAGGGTGAGATCATGACGTGAACTGAAGGGTCTAAAGTATCACCAAGACTTTTCTGTTTGGTTTTTTTTTTTTTTTTTTCTGTCAATAGAGATTTGTTCTGTGCCTAAGCAAATGCTGGGTCCCTGTTTTTACACAGAACTGCTGTAACAGCAGCAAACCCAGGGTCCCTGTCCTGTCTCTCTCCTTGTGCATGTGTGCTCTCCACACCACACAGTGCTAGTGCAGCCTTGACAGATGAGCCAAGGGATGGCCATTCCAGTTCTGCTGCTTACCTTGGGAAAGTACTCTGGAGCCCAACAGACTTTACTGTCTGGAAATATTTCCTGTTGCACAACATAAATTGTCTCTTTCAGTTTAATCCTGTTGTCTTAGATTACCTCACCAAAGTACTACCTTGAGTAAAGCCTCTCTCAGTGGCCACTCCACTGCAGAGGGGGAACCAGTGTTCTGAGGCCAGAGGGTGTGAAGAGCCTGCAAGAAGGTGGGGTGAGCACATGCTTCCCTTCCCCCTTTCTCATCTTGCACAAAGGCATGGCAAACAACTCCTGCTTTTCAACATGGGGTCCGTGCAACTTCTGATCCCTGAGCCAGACCCCTCTGCAGCTCCACAAACCCGCGATGGCCACAGAGACCCCAGGAGAGATCTCCCATCACTGGAGGCTTCTTATGGTGCTGGTGGTCCTTTTCTCTGGGCTGCTTTTTCCTGCTTCAGTGGTTGAGCTTGGTGTGGTGCTCCCTGTCCTGTCCTGCCCGAGGTTGCTCCGAGGATTCTGTGCTGCTGCCCACCAGTATGTTGGCTGCCATCTGCTTTAATTTCTCACAGCTTCTCCTGGGGAACAGCAGCAGCATTTGGGGTAGCCTTGGCCCAGTTTGTGGGTGCTTCCCAGCTCCCTGTGCTTCCCTGTCTCCCTGGCTGAATCAGACGCTCTGTGTTCATCTGCTTTGCTCTTGCTCAGCTCCTGCTCCAGTTCTCGTGGTATTTAAATGCTGATGCACAAATTTAGGTAACATTTACACGCTCTAGTGAGTCTTCAGCTCGCCTGCACAAATTTCTTGTTTTCCTTCTTCTAATGCAGTGCCACTACCTGAGGACAGAGCTGCCTCCTTGCTCCAGGGAGCTGCTGATCCCTGCTCTGTTTATGGGACATTGCCATAGCAATGAGGATGTGTAGTGGAGATGGTCAGGATTAACCAGACTATATCCCTGCTGCTGGCCAAACACAGCCAAAAATGTGCCTGCCTCCTTCCCTCCCCAAACAGAATCCTGTTTGCTTTGGCTATTTTTAAACATATTTGCTGGTGGAGCCTGGAGCTCACTATCAATCTGAGCCTTGCCACATGCAACCCGCAGCTCTTTGAAATGGATTATTGTGGAGATGGGAAGGACAGTTTTTGTTCTTCTGTCCACTGTCTTGGGGCTACTTGACATGATGGTGGTTGTGGCAGTCACTTGCTTCCCAGTAAATCAGCTAAAGGCAACAAACTTCTCAAAGTCAGAGGCTTTCTCGCCTTCCTCTGACTTCTGGACTTGAACTGGTGAGAAGGAGGTGAGAGGCCTCTGTATCCCATCAGCAATTCCCTCAATCATCCTCTCCCTCCCTGGAAGTGTTATTTTTGGTTAATTCATACAAGTCTGGGCCTCCTTGGTCTATCCTGTGGGAGGAAGCTCCAGGCTGGAATTTTGTAATAAAAGACAGATTTTTCTCTGGAGGCAGAGTGGAGGAGGCCACTCCTGTTGCTCCTCCAGTTCTTGTTAGTTCTTGATCAGCTTAATCTGGCAACTGTGAGAGGTTTTCTTTCTCTGCTGAGAATAAATCTGGCCTCTGAGGAAGGTCAGCATTGTGGTGCTCACTCTGAGAAACCTGATTTCCACAGATTTCCACTGTTGGAAATCACAGCTCAAGCGGTTTGGACCTCATCTTCCTGATGGAAGTTCCCAGCAGTTCACTGGGGATGAGTCTCTGAGTGCATCATGGGACATTTTCACCCATGCAGAACCACGGCTTTGCTAAAAACAGGGAGTTTCCCTCCAGTGCCCTTGGCCAGAGTTAGTTTGCTCTTAACCTTAGGAGCACGGAGCAGTCTGTCCCCTCCTGCACCAGCAGAGGCTGGTTTTCACTGGAGAGAATGTCTGTGTACCTGCACTTTGGAGAGTTCTCAGAGGTGTTCTGTGGTAATGAAAAGAACACAGACCTGGCCTCTGATTTCCTCTGTGACCACGATTCACAGCGTTCTCCTCCTTCACTGACCATTGGCAATGGAAAGACCACGAATCCCTGCTCTCTTCTCTTTGCCTGTCCTTCAAGTGGGATTTGTTTCCATAGGGGCTGGTGCAGTGAAAAGCTGAGAACATCTGAAGTTGCCATAATTTAAATATGCAAGTGCTATCTTAAATAGCACCTGCTTAAATAGCTTACTAACTAAATCTGAGTTTTATTCTTGGTCATCAGACCCAGTGCTAAGGATGGAGACAGCAGCTGAATCTGGCCTATGAGCCTCGCTGGTACTTCTGACACTACCTGTAAGACAGTCTTTTGGAGTTTCCCATCCAGACTTATTTCACTAACTTAATAAAATCTATCTTGTGCTCCTTTTATTTTACTAGTCACTGTGATTCCCTTCTGACATAGCCTAAACTGTGCTTGGACTACTTTTTTTTCCCTTCTTTTTTATTAATGTATCCGTGGACTGTATGGTCTTCAGAGATTTATTTTTCTTTAATGAAATCAGCCTCATTTTCCTGGCTAGTGTACTGCATGAATGTCACATTTAAATATGTGCTTTCAAGTCCAGTCCTTTCCCTCAGATGTATTACTTTACACTACATTTGTCTGTGTTAAACTGCAGTGCTGATTTACTACATCAGTGACCATTAAAGACTCCAAGTCCTCTGACTCCTGTTTTGTTGTTTCTCACTCTTTATTATCCACAATGATCTGATTTTTAGAATAGTTGGCACATTGTAAGCTCAAGTTTCTAAATTCTTTTCCTCTGCTTAATACAATGGTTACAATTAGATTAACGTGTATTTAGTAGATTTGGATTGCAGAGCAAGTACAAAAAGCTCTCCTGGGATCCATGAATGTCACAGCAGAGTGTGGTGCCAGGTGTGCACAGGAATAAAGGGGTAAAGATGTGCCCAAAGTGTGGGGAAGATCCCTTACCTCTCTCCCACAAGCAGGAGGGGGACGCAGAGAGTGATCAAATGTTGGTGGCCAGTCTTTTTTTTTCTTGAAGGCCCTTTTTTTTTTCTTGAAGAGCTCTTTAAGTGTTTTCTTCCTCTGCTGCAATTCAGAAGTCAGAAGGGTGCTCTTCAGCCTGCTAAGGAGGCTTGAACAGCACTGAGCCTGCAAGATCTGAGATTTGGTCAGCAGGATTCTAAATAGCTTTCAGTCTTACTGTTTAAACATGCAAAATTGGGAATTCCCTTCATTCCCTTTGTTTCCTTATTTGAAGAAGCCCAAGCTAGGCAAGCCTGCCAGGCATGCTAATGCTCCCTGACAAACTGCTTCAAAACACGAGTTTCACAAAAGGACAGCAACAGTGCAGCAGAAACCCTTCCCAGAGAGACAGAAGCACACCTTGGCCGTATTTAAGTCAACCTCCACCTTCAGGTTGTGCTTCCCTGCATGGATCTACATCACCTGCTGTGCCAGGTGGTGAATATCTCATGCACCACTTGTGGGAAATCTCAGCTGATATTTAGAAAAGGCTTCTGTGCCATGACAGCCAGCTTCTGAGAGGGGCAAGCCAGGAGGCAGGTGCCTGTTCAGATATATCCCTGGTGTTTCCAGCTGGCTGGCTCTCAGCAGCTCCTCACTGGGCACACGAGGGAACACCTAATTGCCCTTCCTAGACACCCTGTCTCCTTGGACCCTACATGTACAGTATGGGTTCTGAGTCACTCCTCAGAAATTCAGTGCTCCTGACTCTTTCTGACTCTGCTGAATGCCCCAATGCTTAAAATAAGTGTTCCAGGTCACGCTGCTGGGGGGGATGGCTACAGGTTCACTATTGTGACATGTGGGTAAGGCTTTTATGAAACGTGGCCTCAAGTCAACTTTCCATAACTCAGGTTTTGCAGGTGCAAAGGACAGGCTACAATCTGGGGAAGTATTCTTGACCTTAAACATTATTTGCAAAGCAGTGTGTGAGGCACTGCCTGTTGTTACTAAGAGAAATGATGCATGTTAGAAGGGGATCATATGGCTATCAGGCCGTGCAATCTGGCTTTATTTTCCAACAACACTAAATACGTACTGATTATGTCTGGACCTTGCTTGTAGTTTTCTAGAGTTGTCTCTAGGGCAGTTGCTTTCTTGCAAGAAAAAAAAAAATTATGTATCAGGGCCCTTGTTTGCTCTCTGCACAGCTTTGACTGTGCAGCTGGCTGCCAAGCATCACACAGCAAGGCAGAGCAAGGCTTGTGAATCACCATGGAACAACATCAGACGAGCCAAACAGAGCCATGTGATTTTAGGCAGGGCTCAAGAATTTTGTTCCTTTAGCTTCAACCCAGGGGGTAAATTTGTTCATTTTCCTGGCACTGCAACAATGATAAAGTCTCTGCACCCATTTGCCCTGAACTGGTGTGGTTTGTTCTCTGAAACATTTGTTGTTCCTGTTTTGTGTGCTAATAGCAGTTACACGATAGGTGGAGATTTTGTGGGACCAATTCTCAGGTACGTTAAGCTGCTTTCACCCCCTCCTGAGTATATAAAATGTTCTTAAAGCAAGTGTATATGGTATTGGCTCCAGAATCAGACAAATAGGTTCCCAACTCTGAAGTATGTGTTTCAAACTTTTGTGGGGGGATGATAACTAAATTGTCATCTCACCCTCTGAGACAGGTGCTTAGGACAAAGTGCTGATGTCTGGTGGCCACAATGGGTATTGGAGGAAAATTTTAGGAAGGTAGAAGCACCTGTGTCTGAAGACATTTAAGTTCTCCAGTGGTTCATGCACTTGACACTTGCAGGTTCCTGAGGCTTATCTGGTGGCTACCAGTAGGCTTGGACTAAAATCACAGAATCATGGAAACACAGGGTTGGAAAAGACCTCTAGTTTAATTGAGTCCAGCCGGGAAGGGAAGGGAAGGGAAGGGAAGGGAAGGGAAGGGAAGGGAAGGGAAGGAAGGAAGGAAGGAAGGAAGGAAGGAAGGAAGGAAGGAAGGAAGGAAGGAAGGAAGGAAGGAAGGAAGGAAGGAAGGTATTTTTTGTGAAAGAGAGGAATGCAGGCAAAGATATGAGGAAAACCACCTACTAAAGAGAAGCAAGCTTGTGAAGTGGACATAAAACGGCCTACATTGACTTTTCATGTCTCTTGGACAGCCTACAGTTATTTCAAAAAAGCACAGCTTGACACAAGAACCCTCAATTATATCCCTGTCTCTGTGGATTCTTGGGACCCAGTGTGCCCCACAGGACCACTATGGACCTGAGGAGGAGACCAAGTGCAGATGGAAGAGCAAGGAAGGCTGTGACCTCCCCCAGTCCAACATCTATGACATGAGGAAGGTCATCTTATCCAATTGCAAAGTGAGGGTGCTACCTCAAAGCCATCTGTCAGAAGCTTCATTCCTTCTTACTTGTGGTGCCCTGGAAAACTGAAAAGGTCTATGTGATTGTTAGTGTTAATAAGGAGGAAAGGGTGGAAAAAAACCCATGACTTTTTTTTGGATGTATTGCCTGAGAAAACCCGTGCTGTCTGCAGCGAGACCTCACAGCATGCTAACTCTTAAAGCATATATGCAAAAGTTTGAAACTGGAGGTTTTGTTGACCCTGGAAGAAAAAGCAGATTCCAAACAGAAGCTCAGGAAAAAAACCCTGCAGTTCCATCTGTATTTGCTTTTGCTTTACTGATAGATGGATGCAGCTTGCCTGTTTTGTCCTGCTTATCTTCTGAATCTGCATAAACTTTATTTCTGGGTAATTATAATTTCACAACCCGGTTGTAAGGTAGGCAGCTGAGGAGCTGCATCTGTTCTTCCATCCTTTCTTTCACTGAAATCCTAAGCTTTGGGTCTTGATTTTGAGGAGAAATTTTGTGATGGAGACTGTAGGGACTAAATGGCTACATGGAAAATGTGAACCTCCACAAGGGTTTGAACTTTAGTCTACAGAAAACAACCTGATGATTTCAATCTGCAGAGGGCCACAAGGACATTCAGATTAAAAACTCAGTATGGGAAAACTTAAAATAAAATCTACATGGCTTTTAAGGGAATTAGTTCTACCTTTGTGTTTCCATTGGGCTATGGACTACTCGAGGGTATCTGTGGGGTTGTTTCCCCTTGGTCCATGCCTGGGTCATTGATTCAGCTGTGGCACTGCTGTGGTGCAATACACAGTGACAGGTCATTCCTGCGAGGTTCAAAGGAGAAGGAGGAGAAGAAGAAATCAGGGCTGCAGTGTTTGTGGGGAAACACCTGTGATCTGCCATTAGTTCTTTTAAGTGTTTAATCTGTTACATCATCATGCAGAGTCTGTACTGTAGGATGAGATGGAATTGCTCTGTTTGACTTCAGTTCAGCTTTTTTTGGCCCCTTCAGTCTGAATGTAGGCTCTTCATGGCTGCAGTTTACCAGGAGGCACTGTAGAAAAGTTCTAGCATGCATTTATTTAAATAACATCTGATACATTCTGGAGGATAAATGGTATGGAGCAGCTACAGTGCTGTTTCCAAAGACCATCCTTGGCAAGAAAACAGAGAGGAAGGAAAGATCCGTTACATGTGCCTGTGTATCGCCCCTAGAACAGGATCAAAGTTATGAAAAAAACCTCTGGTTTTGTTTCTCCACAGTTGTTAAAGTTCACAGACTTCCCAGGATTTACATTTCAAGGATATCATCAACCAAATTTTGTACATTTACATTTGTTCAAAATAGTTTCCAGGCAGTGAGTAATTAGTTGTTAGAAATGGCTTGCAGTTTGGTGATAATTTGATTAACTGAAATCCTTAGGAAAATCAGCATTCCAAGTCTTTTGTGTTTCCCTCCTTCACCTGTGCACCACAGCTTCTTCCCCACCCAATCTCACAGGAGGCATTTCCTTTATCTCCTGCGTTTCAGTAAGGAATAGATGGATCCTAGTCAGGAAAGACAGGAGGATGCCTCCAGCCAGAATGAGCAGCAGGAAAAGACATTAACTCTAAAAGTTTGCCACTTTAACATTCTTCCTGAAGAACTTCAAATGCAGTAATTACATCCCTCTCCCCAAGAACTCCACGTACTCTGTTCTTTTGAATTAATTAATCCCTAAGTCTGAAGCATTCTGTAAACAAATGAAAAAGATCTATGCCTGTACATTTCTATGCTGGCCAGTGAACTAATGAAGAAAAGGGGGGAAATAAAAATAAAGAGGTAAATTTTCAAAGTTTACCCAATTATGTATAAATAAAAATAATTTTCTAATGTTGTGCAAGGTGGGATATGGAATTTTTAAAATAAGATGGTGAAATGATATAATTTGACCTGTCAGTCCTTGCTAATAAAAGGACCATTTTGTGTCCTGCTCCTTCATTTAGAAGTGGGGACAGTGGAAGGGAGAATTAAGTACTTAGATAGTTATTTTATAAAAATCTGTGTTTTACTCATTTACTTCAGGAAAGTTTGATTAAAAAATATTGATTTAAAAATGGATGATGTCTTTATGCCTTCCTGTATAACTGGAGATTTATCAGATAGTCACTGACCTGTGTATTCCCAGCTGGTGGGAATGGATTTAGAAATGTTTGGACCCAGAAACCCAAATGGATTTACAAACAGTTGCTTGAAGTGGTTTTGCAGATCTTGTTGTGACAATGACATATTGTTCATGCTTCCAAACCATAGGCTCAGTTCCAATGCAGTGCTACCTCGGGTGGCAGAAGGAGAGAAACAGCCTCACTTTCCTGGCTCTCTGCAGCTCCCTGACAGGAGGTTGGAGCCAGGAGGGGGTCAATCTTTTCCCTCAGGAATCAAGTGACAGGACAAGGGGAAAAGGCCTCAAGTTGCACAAAGGGCAGTTTAGATTGGATATTAGGAAGAGTTTCTTCACAGAGAGAGTTGTCAATATTTGGATCAGGCTGCCCAGGGCAGTGGTGGGGTCACCATCCCTGGAGAGATTTAACAGACATGTAGATGTGGCTCTGAGGGACATGGCTTAGTGGTGGGCTTGGCAGTGCTGGGTTAATGGCTGGACTTGATGATCTTGGAGTCTCTTCCAACTTAAATGATTGTATGATTCCTTGCATCCTGGAGAATTTTCCAGCACTTGGCATGTCAGCACGGTCTAGGGTGTAGCACCCATCACTGGCCACCATCTCACATCCTTCTGGACACCATCTCACAAAGTAGGCAAACCCAGCTGTTTAGGTACCTAAGTAAAAGGTACCTAGTCCAAAAAGGACTAGTGAGACCATTCAGCCCATCTTCCTGGATAACAGCAGCCACAGACTTACCTTGGCTTAAATCCCATGGCAACCCACAGGCATCCCACCCGTACTTTTCAAGTGGTACCATCCTGGGCAGTGATATTTCCACCACTGCCAGCAGCTGACCTGGGTACAGCTGTTACTGTCTCTCCTCTTGGCCCTGTTTCCCTCTGAAGCAGCACATGTGACATTAGTGGCCCCTGTATCCTTGCTGGGAACCCCCTGAGCTGTAGTAGATTCTCTCAGGGAGTCCATCCAACTTCATTTGCAGGACCTGTGTATGCAGAACACATGAGATCCCTCAGGAAGATTTTCAGTCTAAACCCATTTAAAACTTTATATGGAAAAAGAAAAGTCTGAAAGTCCACGCTCAGCAATGTTGTATGCATGAGGCTCGGCTAATTCACCTTGAAAGAGGCCTTTAGGAGGACTTGCACATTCCTGGTGCATTTGGGGTAGGACATGGGTGAGTGCCCAAGAGCAGCACCAGATAAACAGAAAGCATTACGGCAGCCTGGCGAGGGGGTCATGGGATCTGCAGGGCTGGAGGCGCTGCCAAAGCAGATCGGTTTGCGCTGCAGCCGCTTTTTCTCACAGATGGGATAAAAATAAGACAGATTAAGTATATCCAAGAAAAAATAGTTATGCAAAGGCTTGAGAAAGCTGCCAGTGTCAGCAAAGGGAGGCAGTAATGTAAGCAAACTTCAGAGGAGGGGAGCTGCAGAGCGTCCTGCTGGAGCGAGCAGAGGGGACTGGCTCTGGGTGTCGGCTGGATGTGGGGTGAGGGGCTGGCCGGGTGATGTCGTTGACTTGTGTCTTCTGTGTTTACCAAGGCAAATCCCAATGGAGAGGGAGGTTTTTCTTTTAGCTGATAAACCTGCCTGCCTCTATATTAAAATGTTTTTGCCCCCTTCTGTGGCTCTTTGAGTCAACTTCTTCCTGGTTGAGTCACTCAGGCTGATCGGTAGGTGCTGAAGTCCCTGCTGAAATCTGGAGCTCCCTGTCAGTGCTTTTGATGTCTGTTCTGCTTCTCTGGGGTTAGATCTACATTTGGCTTTGCTCTTGCTCTCAGCTTTCCATCAGATCCTTGGGAATGGCCAGTTTAGGCAAGGTTAGGAACTGCTGCCTTAAACTGGATCTTGTATGAGTGAGCAGCAACACCTCAGCTTTCAGGTCCCCAGTGAGCATGGTCCCCAGTGAGCATGAAGCTCAGTTTGGATGACTGATAGAGCAGAAGCAGATGGAATATCAGGGCTTTGAAGGGCTCAGACAAGCAATAGTTGCTGCTTCATGGTGGCTCAGTAGTAACTGGCTGTGAGCTTGGTCTCAGACAATGGCAGAT
This sequence comes from Chloropsis cyanopogon, assembly GCA_013400585.1. NCBI lineage: Eukaryota > Metazoa > Chordata > Aves > Passeriformes > Irenidae > Chloropsis > Chloropsis cyanopogon. Next base: position 177,760 of record WEZZ01038624.1, on the reverse strand, counting down.
TAATCTGCCTTCGTTTAGTCAGCTGTGAACCTGACTTCTTGTAGATTTCTGCTCCTTTTTTTCTTTTTTTTGTTTTTTTGGCCAGTCACTACAACTGGGTCAAGGCTAATGGTGTAAGGGTTTCCATACATTAAGTCTTCAGAGGGCCTGAGGCATAGAAAAAGCTCTTACCTGGCAATAAGAAGGAAAGACTTATAAGGGCATATAAGTATATGAAGGGAGGGTGTCAGAGGACGGAGCAAGCTCTGCTTGGTGGTGACAAGCAATAGGAGAAGAAGCAGAAGCTGATGCCCAGGAAGTTCCACCTGAATGTGAGGAAGAACTTTTCTGTGCAGTAACCAAGCACTGGAACAGATTGTCCAGAGAGGCTGTGGAGTCTCCCTCACTGGAGATATTCCAGACCCATCTGGACACAATCCTGTGCCCCGTGCTATGGGATAGCCCTGCCTGAGCAGGGAGGTTGGACCAGATGAATCACTGTGGTCCCTTCCAGCCTGACTCATTGTGTGATTCTGTGATTCTGAGACCAAGTCTGAAATAATGCTTCTCTAATTTGTCAACATTTACGCTCCTCTGGGGAGGTGTAAACAGTGAGGGGCATGACCAGAAGGAATGGAGTCCACAAGATACCATTCTCCACTAAGGAACAGTTATTTGTTGGCCTCTGGAGTAGTTACTTCAGACAGATTTTTAAATGCACTTAATTTAGACAAGAAATAATCTCGGTGAAAGGGGGTTGAGAACGTGTAGAGAACATTCTGGGGATAAACATCTGCCTCTTTTTGGTTAACAACCATATTTATTACATTAAAACAAATACCTCTATCTGACCCAGAGAGCTTGTGGAAGGAGGCCAGAAAATAAACTGTGTTGCTACTGATGAGATAATGGATCAGAAAAAAATATTTAAAAATTGTAGTGCTAAAAAAAATACTCAGTCAAAATCTGTTTCTCATTTCTTTTTACATTCCTCTGAAAATTAAGACAAGTGTAGTTTTTCATCTCAGCTTCACTTTGTAGTTGGTGGGTTTTACACTTGGCCAGAGAGAACTGCAACTTGTCCTTTCCACATTGTTTGAGAGCCGCATCAGAAATGTCTCTGAGCAGCAAAGTTCACTCCCTCCATGCATTACGGCTGGGAAATTGATGTGCTGTATATGAGAAAGAGTAACCAGATACAAAGATTGTGTCAAGACTCTTAGATGGCTAGGAGGGAGCTGGATCTAGGCATTCCCTTCAGCCCTCTCCTCCAGAGCTGTCTGTCTGTCTGTCTGTCTGTCACTGATGCCAATGCAGTGATCCCTCTGTCTGCCTGGCCAGCCACACTGGTCTCCCATCTGGGGATGATGCAATTTCCTTTTCTTCTTTACTGGGAGATTAAAGGAGCTGCTTCTTCTCCCTTTTCCTTGTAGATGATTTATAGTTTCTGGATTTAATAACTTTTCGTATTTGAAGGTTTCCTGCCAGGATGGATTAGGAGGCAATGCAAGCAGTGCAATGACAGCATTGTCAAAGCAAATATCTACAGTGTAGGCTACCTGTTCCCTGATCCTCCTGTTGTATACATGCAGATTCATGTGTACATCCTGTCTGTCACTTCAAAGGCAACTTTGGCTATTGGACATTGTTTACTATAGGAAAGTTAAAAGGGAAATTGTCTTGCATGTCTTTCTGATAGCTGTTGGTAAGTGGTGACTTTACTTGCCTGAAAGGAGGTTGTAGACAGGTGGGAGTCAGTCTCTTCTCCCAGGAAATGAGGAAATGGCCTCAGGTTGCAGCAGATAAGGTTTAGATTGAATATTAGGGAAAGTCTTTTCACTAAAAGTGTGGTCAGGCATTGGAACAGACTGCCCAGGATGGAAACACTCCCTGGAAGTGTTCAAAAATGTGTAGATGTGTCACTTAGGGACCGATTTAGTGGGCTTAGCAGTGCTGGGTTAATGTTTGGACTTAATGATCTTAGAGGTCTTTTCCAACCTAAATGATTCTATGATTAATAACTGCTTCAAAAATTTCAGAGCTTTTCTCCTTTTGGTGTTTGGCTCATTGGTAATATATATTCTTTTTAACAGTCAGACATCACTCATTATCACCAAGTTTTGCATCTAGGGGACCCTCCTACCCAGAAGCTTCTGTTGCCTTTCTTGTGAGCAGCAAATGGGACCTGCCATAACGAGTTAGGAGAGTTATGTAGGGATTTGCATTAATAAGACATTGAGCTGGAGATTTGGCTGGAGGCATTAGCTCCAGCCCACCTGCTGTAGGGGCCAGATGTAAATCCATGAGGTCCTGCAGGGGTATGCTACCCTAGCACATGCCATCCCACCCCTGGGAGCTGCCCCTGCAGCTGTGAGTGGAGCTCTGCTCAGCTGCATGTGGGCAGGTTGGCTCCCCTGAAGCCATTTTGTCACCACAGCCCAGCACCCCTCGGACCAGCTCTGCTGGTGGGACTGAAAGGGGCTGCTTGCTCTTCAGCCTGAGGGCTGAACAAGTTCTGCCCTTTTGGGCTCTCTGGAGCCCAGTTTCAGTCCTGACACCTTGGGGGACTTGCCACATGATGTGGCTGTTCTTTCAGGACACAGATAACTACAGCTATTGATTTATTTTGTTATTAAGCAGACTAGGAGCACGAGGGAATACAGATGCCTGTCAGCTTTGCAGCAAGTTGCAGAGACCCCTTTGTGGCAAGTTTGGGTTCCTTCCACATTTCCAGTTGTCCCATTTTCTTTGATGTAGAAGACTCCCCTGAGTGTGAAATTCTTCCCTTTAGGTTTCTGAGGTCTGATTCTTTCTGCACCACTTCTTATGGATTTTTTTTTTTCTAAGCAAAAATCTGCATGGGAATGCTCCATATACGAAGGGCTTGCAAAGGTCTTTCCTTTGAATGCATGGACACTTTCCCCAGTGGTAGGGCAAGGATTGATATGCAGGGTTTAGCTCCCAATACGCCTTCATCTGGGGTGGGAAGGCACTTGGACCGTGTCACAGAGGATTTTAGGAGTTCCCTCTGGTAGAAAGGTGGATCCATCTCCAGTGGCTGTTCACAGCCCTACAATGAGCACATCCTTTGTAGTGACACTTTTTTCTTGCTCCTCAAATATAGGGGTTGCTTTACTTAACTTGATTTAAAACTCTATCAACTAAACACTGTTAATACATTTTCCCAGTAAAGACAAATCTAGTCTGTGACAAAATGTTTTTTTTGTTTAACTCTATTGCTTAGAAGGAGAGATTAAGCAGCAAATCAAGTTCCTGGCCCCAGCATTTGTTGCTCTGTTTGCATAGCCCTGTCAGCTGTGCCATTTTTTTCACATCTCATGGACAAAGTGTTACTGGCAAATTGTTTATGTACAGAAGGAGCCAATGTCACGTACCTTCCCCAGCCCTGCTCACCCACCTTTTACTAAAAGCTTTATAGAGACAGCAGCAGAGCTGGTGGTGGCTGCAGTAGAGAACAGAATGAGTCAAATGCCAAGTTTTGCAGCAGAGATTTTCCTTGTGGGGACCCTGACAAGTGGAAACACAAACTGAAAAAACGGGCCTGATGATACTGGACTGTGAGCAGGTTTTAAACCCCCAATTTTCCCAGCACACCAGCATTTAGCCTTCAGTCTCCTGAGTTGCACAACATTACACAACCTTCTTAAATAGGCCAATTATTTCTCTATGCAAGAGTGACTCAGAGAGATTTTTCTGTCTGTTGCAATGAAATATATATTTAATTTTCTCCAAGAAAGACCATTTTTATTTGCAATTCAAGTGAAATCAATATTCCAAAATGGCATTTCAATAAAATCAAAGTTGTAAAGTGAACAAGGTAATGGGAAGAAAAGCACTGTAAATAGATTTTCAAATGTCAGACAGTTGATATATATTTTCAAATATGTAACTTGATTTCACAGTGATAAATATGGGAAACTGAGAGCAGGTGAACAAGAGCTATGAAAAGAGAGAAATCATGTGAAGGTGCCTGTGTTTTCCCCTTAAGTATGGCATTGGGCAGGCGTGTGGGACACCCCTGGGTGGAAGGGAGAGAACAGGTATTGTTTTTGTAACAGATTTATAGAATTATAGGACAGTTTAGATTGAAAAGGAACTTAAAGGTCATGATGACTTGGAATGTTTCTGGGGATGGGGCATCTACCACCTTTCTGGGTCAGTGTTTTACCACCCTTATTAAAAAAAAAACAAACAAAAAAACAAAAGCTGAAAAAAGGCAGTTTGCACCAAGAGCCTCTATTGTTTCAGCAAGCCAGCTCCTGGATTTTTTGTTTTAGCAGAGGAATTCATAGGGGTTAAAGAAGGAAGAGAGCATTAAGAGAGAGGTGGGGGTCCTTGCAGGAGTCAGAATTCCACTGATGCCCAAGCTGATGGTGCTGGAATCACCATCTCTTCTTCACCTGTAAATCCCCCAGCTTTACCTAACGTTTCACATGCTGCACAAATGACATTCCCTCCTGCTTTTCCCAGGAAGGCACAGGGTGGTTGTGCTCTGCTGAGCAGTGGCCACATCCCAAGCAGCAGCAGCTTGTCTTGTATTGGGACAGGACTTGCATAGTTCAAATTGTCACTTGCAGTCACCCACAGCAGAAACTCCTGTGATTAGAAACTTGTGAGGACATCCCTGCAGCTTGCAAAAAAGGTTTGTCATCTTTCTGGGGAGAAAAACAACTGGAAGATGAAGAAGTTTTACGTCCCTAGATGTGAAAGTTGGTGCAAAGAAGACAAGTGTAGAAATGCAACGTAACCCCAAAACGATTTTGAGGCGGTAGAAGAATAGCAAACAATGCTATATGTATTTTGTGCTTTCTTAATCACAATATCCCTTCCTAAAATGTGCTCCAGATTTACCAAATGTATTGTGAAGTCAAAGCTGGTTGGCTTGCAGGTCAGAGAGGTGTGAATGGACCTTAGTGACCTACAAATCAAGATTTATAAATTAATTGCTATTATTTTGATTAGAAAGCTTTGGAACACTTTAACATGAAAGAAAGAAACAAGAAAGTAATTGAACTAATCTGTTTGAGGGGAGAACTGGGACATGATTTCAAATTGTTTACAAAAAAGACAAGACATGGAGGCTGAGAATAAATATAACCAGCATCTCCTATCCTTGGAGAGCTGATAAGCAGGGATGGGACATTTGGTTGAAGAAGAGACCGTTGCTTTGGGACTGGAGTTCTCCATCCTGGTGCATTTTTCAGGCTTTTCAGGTCACCACCTGAAGAGGCATTTCTGAGAGAGGGGAGTTTCCCCTCCGTGGGTGAGTGACCCAGGGGTTGGTGTGCCCATGCCGTGATGCCCAGCAATGAGCTGAGCTTGGCTGAGCTGCCACTTGTCACCTCCCTGGTTTTACCTGGGTGCTCTGGATTTCTGAACAATGGTAATTTTTTAGTTTGGGAAGGTGCTGTTCACATCACCCTAAAAGTGGGCTTGGGCATTATCTTTGATGCAGGAAGCAGATGTGGTGCTGTCCCACTTTGCTGCCAGGAGTCCAAGATACGACTCAGACCTCCCAAGCTTTCCTGTTGTTTTGTCTTAATCCAGGAAATTCAGCTGGCATCTTTCTTATTCCTGCTGGTTAGAGAGACTTAGAGCTTTCATTAGATGCTGGATCTTGATCCTGGCTAATGAAAAGCAGAGCAAAATCACACTCACAGTCTGGCAGGGAGCTTGAATACTTGTGCAATAGGAAAGGTCCTCTCAGGTGCAGTTTATGCTGTATGGTTTGTGTAATGCTCAGCAAAGCCCTGTCAGTGCTGAGGTTTCCTGTTGCTCATAGAATTCCTCTACTATTACTTTTTTTTTCTTTTCCTTGCTTTGTAGAATTTGATCTCTGCTTTAAATTATATCACCGGTAACGTGTGTGCTTTGATTATTGCAATGTGCCTTGCTGGATAGGGATCATTCCCTTCCTCAGTCTCAATTTGTTTCACCTTCACTTCTAACTTCACTTTCTGGGGAAAGGAAAGAATTGTTTTCCTTTGGGATTGCCAGAGATGATGGTCTTTGATTTCTACGTCCATGGCCTGAAATGGTTCTCAAATCCAGCCTGTCATATTGAAATGATTTACTTCTTTCATTGTTTGAACCTCCCTGCTATTCCTTGCCAGTTCTGTGTGTGAGAATGTTCATTCCTGCATTTACCAGGGTTTTTTTTGCATCTGACTGGACTGGCAGGTTCACATCTGTCTTTCATAAGGAGGATTTTACAGACAAGAACTCCCTCGAAAGGGATTAAGCATTTTGGCTGTTGTTGTTATTGTTGTTGTTCCTGAGTTTGTCACTGCTGAGAGGATGATAAATGCTGTGCACGAGACCTACCATGAGGAACTCATGTCCCTGCTAGGGGATGGATGTCGTTGTCTCTTTGCCCGTCATCACCTGTATTACAATTTTTCTTAATGAAAAGCCAGCAAGTGCTCACAGTGCAACAACCTGGGCAGTGCAGAGCAGCTCTAAGGCTGTGGCCAAAGGCTGCTTGGTGATTCTGAGGCAGTGTCCAAAATGGATAAAGCAGGGAGGGACTGCATATCAATATTTTCCCCATCTTAAGCCTGTTTGTTTACTAATTTCCTATGGAATAGGTATCTCTTGCTAGTGGTGGATAACATAAGAACTCTCACTCTGTGCACTGAACTAGTTGTTGTATTTCTGGGGGTGGGTCTAGATAAATTTTTTAAAACAGATAAAGTTACCACTTCAGCTGGGTAGATGGAGTTTTTAATATCTGAATCTGCCCACCTGGCATGGCTGGAGTGCCTAAGCCCAAAATTCCAAGTAGTTGCCATCACTATGTGATATCTGCAGGTAAAGTTGTGTCTGGACACCTTGAAGGGGTTTGCTGAAAGCCCTCAGAAGCAGAGAAGTCCTGTTCTCAGACCTGTGATCACACAGGCAGTGTGGGCAGCGTGAGGAAGCAACTTTTCTGGCTTTTTACTCTGACACAGATTTGCCTTGGTGGCCATGGACAAGTCAATTAAATTCCATGGTTCAGCTTTCTCACTTGTGAGAGGTAAATAGTATGCTGGTTTTAAAACACTGATGGTGTTTTTGAGAATTAATTAGTTGGTGTTTGAGGCACAATAGTTTTCCACAGGGGTTTTTCACTGAGTTCTTGGTCCCTTTGCTCTGGAGGGTGTTAATTGCTGTATGCTTTTGGGATGGCCCTAATGAGATGAGAGTAAAGGCATATGGAGGTGAGTGTATGATTAACAAAACAAGCCTGGGGTAGAACAGATTTCCCCAGGTGAGAAACTGAGCTGCTATTGGCCTCTGGCTTTCCTTTTGGCATGTATTTCTGAAAAGGCCGCAGAGAGCCCCCCATGATAGATCCCATTGTTCATCTGTCTTGGGGCTCTCAGGGCTGCCCCTTTGCTTTCAGAAGTGCTCAGCCACATAAGGGCAGGAAGGATGTGAAATTGCCTCCCCCTCCTATCTGTGTGGCCAGGTGAGGAAGCAAGGAATGTAATTTCATGCACCATAAATACTAATAATTCCAAGTACTTAGGACTCGAGCATGCACATTACTGTGGTGTGAGCTCTCTCCCCTGGCTGCAGTTGGAGCAATCACACTTAGGACCTGTTTGTCTTGGCAGAGCTGCCCTTAGAAATGAGGTAACTTTGGAAAAGACATTCCTTCACTCATGGCAAATGGATAAAAATATCTGAACTTCCATAGGCCTGGGGAGGAGAGCAGGAGTCAGGGTAAAGCACAGAGCACAGACCTCTGGAGCAAGGGTGGCAGGTCCCCAACACCTTGCCACAACACCCTTGTTGGACCAGGAGCTACCACGGGCTGTGCCAGGGGCCTCATAATGTTTTGCTCAATTTGGCCACTCAGAGCATGCAAGTTACAGCAAATGACCTCTGTCCTTGCTGAAAACCCTGTTTTGCAGCTCAGTGGCTTACACACTGAGTTTACGAGAGTGATATAAGAGCCTCTGCTCTGCCAATAGCTGTGAGAGTATCTTGGACAGTGCTTTGGGACAGAGCATACAGCACTGTTGTTAACCAAAGATGGGCTGAAGATTAATGTGCTTTTCCTCCTTTAAAATAAAATTAGGCAGCCTTTCTCTTGTATGACACGAGAGATGCTGGTAAAGGCTTAAAGTTCGGGATGTTAAACTATTTGGACATGCAGGAATGGCGTAGTGTGAACCGACTGAAGGCTGATAGTTGCCTTTCTTGTGCATGTGTGCACCTCGGTACAAAAGGAGCTTTTCAGAATGAAACAAAAAAGATGTAATTTCACAGCTTGAAGGAGGGTAATGAAGTGCTGCAGTTATGCCTCTCCCTGAAGATCTGTCCCCAAGCCTTCACAGGCAAAGCAAAGGGCTTGCTCAGGTAGTTTATTATGCAGTGAGAGTTCCTGCTGCCGCTTCCCCGTGCAGCTGGAACCCCAGCCCTGGGTGTTTTTATGTGTGATGCATGTGCTTACTTAGGGACACTTCATAAATCACATTTGAAAAGTGACTTTTTTTGAGTGTATGTGTTTTGCTTAGTTTTGTTTTGGAATTTGGCAATGAGCGACCCAACTAAAACAAAAATCAAGCTTGGGATTGGCTCAGTCATCAGCTCTGGGGGAATGGGGCTCTGGAGATCAACATATTTATAAGTGTGCAGTAGTTGGATTGGGTGTACCGGCTACTTTTTTGGCAAGGCTGACGTTGCTTGATTATTAAGAATGATTCTGTATTATTTATGTCACCCATCTGAGGTTGCTCTATCTTTGCAGATGTGCCCTAAAGCAGGAAGCAGAGCACAGGCAGTGCAGCCAGACTGCTTAACTTTTATTGGAAAGCACTGCTTTCATTGTAAGAACAGCTTTTTACAGCCAGGCAACTCCGTCTGTCCTTGTTTTCCTTCCAGGAATGCAAGAGGCTGGGGGGGACAAGAAGCAGAGAAATGCAACTTTGATTGAAACTCTGGGGGACCATGAAAAAGAGCAGAAAGGAAAGCAAGAAAACCATAAAAATTCTGTAGTGGGGGCCAGTGAAAGCATGGTACAGTCCTGAGAGCATGACGGGGCTGTAGGAGCTGTAGTTCCTCTTTCCTCAGGATGCTTTTGGATTCTTCTTATGAAAACTCCTCCAGCTAGAAACCTTCACTGAGGAGGTTGGAGAGAACAGGGACATGGTTTAACTCATTCCTCTTGTAGTGCTTGCAATGGGAAAGGCTGTACCTGTCTGAGGGCAATGTATGGGTCCCACTCACTGTCCCTGAAAAGCTTGATGTCAGCCCTCAGTGCCCCACAGAGGTGCTGAATGCAGGGCTGAGGCCAGGAGAGGTGTAAAGCCTGACCTGCATGGGCTTTTAGGTGCTTGTGTGCATGAGCCAGGAATCAGGACCACACACTTATTCTCCTAGTCCCATCTTGAAGGCTGCAGGAGCCAAATTCCATGCTGGCAGCAATTTTTCTGCCTCTCTGATCAAGGCCCACTGGAGGCACCTGGTAGGTGTCTGCCTTGTGGGGCTGATGTCTGAAGCAAGGAACAGTTCCTCATGTTTACCTAGATGGGGTGATCAGGATGGCCAGGCTCTCATTTCTGATGCTTCTGAGAGAAGAGCAGCACTGTGGACCATCATGGCTGCTGTCAGAGACACAGCCCTTCCTCACTGGGGTTGCCAAAATCAAATCCACCCATGTGGTGATGAAGCTTCACAGCAAGGCTCTGTCCTGTGCCTTTTGGGCTCAGGGCTGTGTTGGGCTTTCCCAGGAGGAAAAGGCAACTCCTTCAGCAGGACTCTCTGGTCCCTTCAGGATGTGGAAATTACCAAGCCCTCCTGAGGCTGAGGTGAGTTATGGAAGTGCAGCCCTTGTCCCCTGAGCTCCACTGCCAGTGTTGCAGAAGGTGGCTTTTATGTGCACTTGTTTGATGGAGAGTGGCTGTGACTGCTGGGCTTTGCTCTGAAGCTGGGGCTGTCACTGTGACAAGATCCTGCTGGAGAGGATGAGACCTTCAGGAGTGATTATCTGAGCCAGTGGCATTCCCAGGCATGTACAGAGGATGCTGGGTCAAAGTAAGTCTAGGTGTGAAGGAATTTAGTGAGGTGCCTGGGCAGGAAATCAGTATTTTTTTTTGTGACTCATTTTGTTAGTGTTAAGCACTTACCTTCTCCCTGAAGTGAAATTCATGAGCCTGATTGCTGTGTCACAAATCCTACCTCCAGTGGTACTCCCAGGGTGAGAAATAAAATGAGGGCAAAGAAAAAGCAGGCAGAGCCCAACTTTAGGGCTTTGTCTTTACTAGGGCTGATGCGGTAACACCAACAAAATCCTTTATGCCAGTGGTCACGGATCTGGAGCTCTCCTCTGTCTGTTGTGGTGTCTGCAGAAAAAGGCCACCTTGTCTGCTTCTCTTCTTTTTCTCCTTGTTTTGCCAGGATGATGTATTTATTTGGGTTGGGTGTCAAGCAACATCCTCTGCTAGAACAACACCACTGGCAGCCAGAATCAGGTCACTGCTGGTCACTCGCTGAATGCTTGGTTTATTCCAGGCTTTGTCTCTCTGCAACACTTAGGTGATGATTTTAGAAATGCTGCATTGTGGAAGTGCCCATTCCCAAATCATGCTTTGGGAAGAGCTCCTGGTCAGCTGGGAACACGATGCCTCAGTGACTTATTACAGACCTTAGCACTGCCACCTGAAACTGAGGTGACCAAAACTCAGTTGTCACATCCAGGTAAAGGGATTTGATGTTTGAGCAAGCAACTTTGGTTGAATCAGTCTGGAGTAAGTCTGGAAGGCTCTGGAGATCTGGGGAAAGTGACTGGGAAACCAAGAATGATTTTAATAGTACTGTGTCTATGACCAGCAGACAAATAAAGGCTGCTGATGCAGGTGGGCTTTGTCAACATCTTCTGGTTCATGTGGAGAGGAAACTGCTCACTCCTGAGTCATGCAACTGTGAGCTCCTCTTAGGAGCTTATTAGTCACCAGGCAGGGTGGACACTGACCACTTCTGACAGACATTCAGTCAGGGGAGACTCTTCTGGCAGTGCACGTCCACACTTTGCTTTCCTTTCCATTAGAAGTGTTTTCCTAGTGACTAATCAAGGTTTTCCTGATGTAACTTCTTAGCCCATGACTTGTCACATGTCCAAATGAGTACAGAAAGCAGATTTTTTCTTTCTGCTGTCTAGCAACCTCTATATTTTTGAAGGCTGTTTTCATGTCTCCCAGGTTCCTCCTCAGTCTCCTGCTGTTATAGTGACAGTATCAGTGCTGCCTAAAATTTGTGATCATTATCTTTCCTCTGGAATCTCTCATGGAGCTCAATGATTCACTTGCATTCCAGAGCACCAGACCAGGCAGAGGACCCTGGCTGAGATCTCACTACTGCTGACCAAAAGGAAAGGGTTCAGATCTTCTGGTCTGAGGTCCATCAGCCACTTGACATCACTGGTTGTTGTTCACCATTCTGATCTGCAGGACTGCTATGCAGAAAGCTGATTTTCATCCTGTATCTTCCTCGTGGAATGTTCCTGGCTGATTTCAGTATCTTGGACTTGCCTGTATCTCCAGTCTCTCAAGATCATGTTTAATTCTCTCCCTCTCATTTTATTGGAGTCCTTCCTAGTGTGGTATCATCTGAAAATGTAATAAACATTATCTATATTCCAGCATCCTGGTCATCATCCAGGTAGTCTGTGTTCAGGAAAAAGAAAATATTTTCATTAGAACTGGATCTAGGACTGACCTCTGCAAAACCCTGCTTGATGTATCCTTTCACTGTGAAAAATGAACCCTTGATAACTACATACTAAACACTTTTCCAGCTAGTTTGATTCCTGCCTTAAGAATACACTGTCCCTCTGTAGTTTCATCATGAGAAGGTCCTGAGAGACACTCTTCTTTCCAGAACACTGCTGATGTGTAGCCTCTGAATAGGGACAGTTCAGATTAGCAGTAAATTAATCCTCTGGTGAAGGCAGACCATAAATGAAATGCTAGAACACACAGTGGCCACTCTGAAGGCTACTGTTCATTTTTCCCCCTCATTTTCTGAGCAGCAGCACAGTTCCCAAGACCACACAGGACTTGATGCTACAAGGCAGACAGTGCATCTTTCAGAACATTTCACTGACTTTCCTACTAGAGGCACATGAATTTTTCCCTCTCCAAAACACCTTTCCCAAGACAGGGAATTACTGTCTAGAATGAGTGTTGGTGTTCCCACACCTTTCTGAAGAGCTGCACAGTTGGAAGTCAGCAGCCAGCCTTTGCCTGGAAAATAGATTTTATTTGCAGAACTGGCAAGTCCTGGTTTGCAAAGACATTTTTCTAGATTAAAACATAAGAATCAAGTACTCACTGAAAATAATAAATGAGATCCATCTAGGAATAATATATTATGAATTCCACCCTGGAGTACTGCATCCAGGTCTGGGGTCCTCAGCACAAGAAAGAGGAGGACCTGTTGGAGTGGGTCCAGAGAAGGGACACAAAGTTATCAGAGCAGCACCTTCCCTATGAAGATGGGCTGAGAGAGCTGGGGTTGTTCAGCCTGGAGATGAGAAGGCTTTGGGGAAAACTCGTTGCATCCTTCCAGTGCCCTAAAGAGGGTTATGAAATGGAGGGAGAGGAGTTTTTATACAGGCAGACAGTGACAGGACAAGGAATTATGGTTTTAAACTGAAAGAGGGCAGGTTTAGATTAGATCTCAGGAAGCAATTCTGTACTCAAAACACAGTGAGACACTGGGACAGGATGCCCAGAGAGGCTGTGGATGCCACATCCCTGGAATTGTTCAAATCCAGATTTGGAGGGGCCCTGAGTGACCTGGTCTAGTGAATGGCATCTCTGCTCATGGAAAGGGGGTTGGAATGGGATGATCTTTAAGATCCCTTCCAACCCAAACCATTCTATGATTCTGCAGTTCCATGATACTCTATATAAATACATGCTCAGTAGGAATTTGCTGTTAGGATTTTTTTATAGTGCAAGTGCATTAGCTGGAAGAGGGGTAAAAATTAATTTTCTTTCTACATTGTTTGCAACACAGATTCTAACTTTAGCTCACCTCTGATCAAACTATTGATTTTAAATATACAGACACAGGCTGTTTCTGACTGCTCTCACTGGGTGCATCTATACCAGCAAACTGCACAGGTCCAAGGTGTGGGTTCAAGCATCATCCAAATGGTTTAATTGTTTCTGGGCTCTTTGCCCTGGCTTTGCCCCCTGCTACATAACCCTCATCTACACATGGTTTGGGAGCCAGCATGGCTCTTCCCAGTAAGCAATAAGAATGAAGCCATACCATGTGAGAGGGTGCAAGGGAGAAAGTTTGGCCATATGGACACAATCTGTGCTGTGTCTGTTGCCCTGGGGGTCAGAGAATGAGCCTTGACCTGCCTTATTTATAAGCAGAGACATAGAGGTTGCAGAACCCTTGCATTGTAAGAAAAGGTACAGAATACTTCAATAACATTTTCATTTATTTGCAAGGTCTCCTTTCCCTTGTGCTTCTGCCAGGTTTGTTTTTAAATCCAGATGCTAATACTTGCACATAGGTGAGTTTCACAACCATTCACATGTGCTGAATTTGTTTGGACAAAGGCTCTTTTGTGATTGAGGCTTAGCACTTCGTGAGCCAAGGGTTTGTCTTCAAAATAGTTTTTTCCATTGATACCCAATTTATGGTGTGGAGGAAGAGAAAGACAAGTTTGTTGTTTGGATTTTTGACTCATTACATTTATTCTGTGAGCAGCTGAGTGTACAAGGATGCTTACACGTGCTTCATGGCATGGCTGGAGCTAATTACAAACTCTTGAGCATAAAAGCAGGACAAACCTGGCTGATTGCTCATGCCAACTGTTTGCTAAATTGGCTCATTTGGTTCACTGAAATGGCAGAAAATTAAAAAGGCAAAAAAGTGACTGCTTGGATTTGCAAGTAAAACCAGCTTGCTTTTAACTGGGCAGGGGAAGAGATCAAGTGTGGGTGTGGGGATAGCTAGAAGTAGGGAAAGGGAGGGAATCAGAAGGAGAGAAAAAGGACAGAGATGAGGGTAACTTAAACCTCCCCTTTCTGGCAACAATAGACTCTTAATTGGCTTAACTCTTTTGGTGAACACTTACTTTTCTAGGTGATGGAGAAGGGTAGGTGACTTCAAAGAGTAAGTCAGTCCAAGCAACAATAGCACCTATTGCAGGATGGGCTGAATTGCCTCGGGAAGGTGAATTACCTCCACCTGTTAGTGACATAGGGGATTTCATCATCTAGTTTAAACTAATCTTTTATATTTTAGATGGATATTGGATGAAGCCTGATATTGGACCAGTTCACATGTAATTATTAACATTAAAAAGTTAAGACAAAGATGAAGCCTGACATTTCTGTATGCTTAGTCTCAACCCAGGTTTCTATCCCTTCTGTGATAGACCTAACATTCTGTACTTTGAATGATACAAATACTGATTAGCAGAAGCATTTCTTCTTGCTAAAAGCCATTGCTCACCACACAGTCCCACACCAGACATGCTGGATATTGTGCTTGGCTTTTGTCAGCCAGTGGATGGTACCAAGATGAGCAATGCAGCTGATGAGTTCAAGGGAAGGAGTGCCATCCAAAGGGACCGTGGCAGTCTCCATGAAGTTCAACAAGGTCAAGTTCCAGGTCCTGCACCTGGGTAATCTCCAGTATCATTACTGACTAGAGGGTGAAGGGATTGAGAGCAGCCCTGTGGAGAAGGACATGGGGATGAAAATTGGATGTGAGCCAGCAATGTGGACTTGCAGCATTAAAAACAGAGAGAGAGAGAGTTTTTTTGCCAAGATCCGTGGACAGGACAAGGGAAAATGGTTTTAAGCTGAAAGAGGGTAGATGGGATTAGGTATAAGGAAAAAAAAAATCTCTTATGAGGGTGGTGATCCACTGGACCTGGTTGCCCAGAGAAGATCTGGATGCCCCATCATTGAAAGTGTTCAAGGCAAGGTTGGATGGGGTTTTGAGCAGCCTGACCTCAGCCCCCACGTCAGGGGGGTTGGATTTAGGTGATCTTTAAGGTTCCTTCCAACCCAAACCATTACATGATTCTGTGGTTTGGACGCCCATTAACATTCCTTGAGAGGTTTTAGTTTATTTTATACACCAGATTTCTTTGCAACTCTCTTTTGTAGATATCATAGAATCAGAGGATCAAGTTGGAACGGACCTCAGTGGGTCAGTCGTGCTTGAGCACAAGGCACAAGATTGTGTCCAGATGGGTCTGGAATATCTCCAGTAAGGGAGACTCCACACACTCTCTGAGCAATCTGTTCTAGTGCTTGGTCATTACACAGGAAAGAAATTCTTCATATCCATGTGGAACTTCCTGGGTTTCAGTTTTTGCCCATTGCTTCTTGTTCTGCTGCTTGGATTTCAGGCTTGTTGTTCTGAAGTGTCTCTGTTAGGTCAGGATGGTGGTCTGGGAAAGCATTCTAAGTCAAATAACTCTCCCTGAGCTGCAAAGGATACCTCAGTGGGAAACATTTCATCAGAAGAGTGGTTTATGTTTGGAGTTCAGGTGTGTTAAAGGTAACCTCAGTCACTGGCCTGCTGTTTCCAGGCTGCCATTTGTTGTACTGGAGCTGTCAGCATTGTCTGTCAGTTCTTGCCTTGAGAGGCCATGTCAGCTCTCCAGACTAGGGATGAAACTGCTTTTCTTCTGACTTTGTGCAATAATGGTCCTGAAATGGGCCTATCAGCACCTGCTCTGTCACACCAGCACCTTTAATGAGGCATATGAACTACCACGGGAATTACATCATGGAGCAGGGTGGAAGTGTATTGAGATATTTGTTTTTTTTCTCCAGATGATACTTCTGAAAGTTCAGAGACAGGTCTCTCTTAAGTCCTCACTTCGATCACTGGCAATTAAAAAACTTCCTGAAATGTCCTTAGCAGCTCCAACAGGAACTGGTCCACCCTCAAGATTTACCAGCTCCATTATGTTGATTAAGGGTTGATTTTTTCACACTTCTGATTGATTGGCAATTATGAGGTCTGCTTGTTACAGGTTTCCAGCATAGAATCAGTGATTATTTTTCTCTGTTAACGATGTTATGAGCCAAGCTCTGAGCCTCTGGCAATGCTCTGAATTGCTCATCATCATCTTGAATTTAGATTTCATGATAATTAGGATGTCTGAGTTGGACAGCAAAAATGGGCATTCTGATCTAACTCTCTCTCTACTATGTAAGTTGTTATTTTCCCAGACATCTGCATGCTGTGAAAGCAGACTGGGAAGCTCCTCAAATTTTTAAAGGTGAAGAGGATAAAAATAAGTTTTCCTTAACAAGCCATTCCTGAGTGCTTTGCGAACCACATCTTGAGTGTCAGCAGGACATTGAGGGGAGTCTGGTCATATAAAGCTGCAAACAGGAATTAAACAGACTGTGTTTTGTAGAGGCACATTGCTGGAAGTTTCTCCCCACTCACTTTTGGGAAGACACAAACCCCGTCCCAGCGCAGTGTGGGGTGGTTTGCCCCCTCTCTCACTGCTGGTTCTCTGTGCTCTCAGAAAAGGAAAGAGGCCAAAATGGGGCACTAGTCACAACCAGATGTTGGGCTGCCTCGTGTGCCAGGAAGTGGTGGGTGATAAATCCCAGGCAGGCCTGAGCTGGGGGGAGGTGACACCCCTTGCACATGTGATTGCCATTAACCATTCACTCTGCGAGAGGGAAGGGAAACAACAGGGCAGTGAACAAGGAGGGGTCTGGTTCTGAGGGGTGAGACACACTGACTTACACGTTGTCTCCATGGGACAGATGCAAGTGCAGGAGGGTTTTAAGTAGCCTTCACGAGTCAGGAATGTGAGAAAATAGCATCAACATGAAATAAATGCATGCCAAATGCATTTATTTAGGTTAGAGGGTCTTATTAGCTCATCTTGGAGAGAGAACTATGCATAAGAGTCCATTGCCTACTTCAAATACTATGCCTGGTCAGGTAGACCTTCCTGCCTTTTTGCTCATTTATTTTTCACCCCTCAAGCATGTGATCCACAGTGCTGGAACAGAAACATACCCAGAGCCAAACCAGGTAAAACAAACTCTGATTCTTGCAAGTGGCTGCAGGCAGAATTCCATCACAAACAGGCAATGAAATAGGATCATAGGATCGCTTGCCATATGGTAATTCAGGTTGGGAGGGAGCCCTGAAGGGCTCTGGTCCTACCTCCTGCTCAAAGCTGGATCAGCTACAGGGCAGGCTGGGTTGCACAGGGATTTGCAGCAGGTAGCATATAGGATGTTGGGAAACAGGACAAATGCTGAGATGGTTATATAGCCTTTCTCTGCATAGTGAAAATCTCAGCCTTTAGCTTTGGCCCAGTTTGGTTTTAAATTAGAGGTTTTTGTTTGAACCGCAATTAAAGAGCTTTGAACTCCTACCCTACAGTCATACTCAGCTACCACTGTACACATGGACATGGATACAGGACAACTGTTGCAAAATGCCCTAAATTGGCTGTCTGGGAGGTCTGGGGTGGGAAAAGAGAGAGGATTAAAAGCTAAGGAGGGGTTATCTCTAAGTGCACTGAGAGAAAGATGGTTCCTGGAGGACTGGCCCAAAGCAAGACACAGAGTTTAAGAAGTGATGTCTAATTTGGGGAATTCCTTAGAGACAGCAGGGTGGAACAGCAAGGGGGACACCAGTTCAGGGGAAAAGGAGAAGGAAGAGTGTTGGCTGCATGAGAACGTGGGGAAGAGCTGGGAGGGGACCAGACAATTTAGCAGAAAAGAAAGGGTCTGATGGTGCTGAGATCACAGGAAACACTATCTCTGTGTGCACACAAATAGTAATAGCAATGCAGAGGCTGATAGTATGGGAGTATAGTTCATGTTTGGAAAAACATGAGGTTAAGTGATGTTAGAAGCAGAGTTGAAGATGCATGCTTTAGCATAATGGGAAACTCATTACACATGTATTTAAATATCTTCTCCAGTACATCCAGTGCTTTATAAAGGTCATGGGCTCATTCGTGGAGTTTAAAAGCCAAAAGACACTGTATTACATCCAACATGATGTAATACATACAAATCTAATTACATCTTATCCATGTACCTTTATGCTAAGCTCAGTACAATAAACACGTCCCACCTTGGGGTTTAGACCTTGTCTGGAGAACCCGTAAGAAGGACAAGACACCTGTGGCAATGATAGTAAAGATGAGTGATCCTGACTGTTTAAGGCCTGCAGTGTTTCTATAATTTGGGTAGTGTGCTATGACTGATATGTTCACTGGAACCTGGCAGTTTCCTTCTCTTCATACATCAAGGCACCTTTCACAGACTCCATGTTGATACAGTAAAAATCACTCTCTTTCCATTTTCCAGCATAAAACATTTTTTCAGGTCTTGAATCACATTGATGCCTTGGAGTGGCTACCCAGAACAGAGGCTAGACAAAGTTAAGATAATTAAGTGGGTATTTTTTAAAGGCCTTCAACAGATACACCTTGGGCAGTCAAAAGCCTTGCAGAGGCTACACCTGAGATGGACAATTGTCATGAGTTTTTCAGATTGATATAAGTTTGGTCTATTTGCATATCAGGGGTTAATTCTCCAATTACAGCTTCAAGTTATGAAGTCACATTGCCCCAGTTCACTCCTCACCAATTCACTTTTGTTTATGCTTTTCGAGGCCTGAGGCTGTAGGATGTCCTTGGGTTCCAGGCCCAGAGGAATTGTTTTGTCTGACCCAAGTGTGAAGACAGTAGTTAACACTTTATGTGAAGTTTAGAGTTATGCACTAATGCAGCACAGGATTTGAAAAATATAAAGGCTAAAATCTAAAATCTTAAGGCATCAACATGACAAACTCATCTCTGTGTCTTCATTCATCTTTTTTCCAGTTAAAGCAAAAGGACTGCAAGAATCATAAAATCATTAAAATTGGGAAAGACCCTTGAGATCTATTAAACCAGCACCA
>WEZZ01038624.1:117115-158559 GCA_013400585.1 Chloropsis cyanopogon | reverse complement strand
TGTCCTTGGGTTCCAGGCCCAGAGGAATTGTTTTGTCTGACCCAAGTGTGAAGACAGTAGTTAACACTTTATATGAAGCTTAGAGTTACGCAGTAATGCAGCACAGGATTTGAAAAATATAAAGGCTAAAATCTAAAATCTTAAGGCATCACCATGACAAACTCATCTCTGTGTCTTCATTCATCTTTTTTCCAGTTAAAGCAAAAGGACTGCAAGAATCATAAAATCATTAAAATTGGGAAAGACCCTTGAGATCTATTAAACCAGCACCACTGTGCTCACCACTAAACCATTTCCCTGAATGCCATATCCACACCTTTTTTAACACTTCCAGGAATGATTTTATCATCTCCATGGGTAACCTGTTCCAATGCCTGACCACCCTTTTAGTGAGGCAAAGCTCCATCCTTTAGATAGGGTTTGACTCTACTCCCAGCCGGCTGCTCTGCTGCCTGAAGGTTTGCTGCCACAGTTGTGTGGGCACGAGCAGACTGAGGTCAGCAACCCAAGCACGCCCTGTGGCTAATGACCAGCCACAGATTTTCTATTTGGATATTTCATATCTGAACAATTCAAGATTTATTGCTTCCCCTGAGGTTCTTTTGGGACCAGATTTTTTCATCAAGTTGTTTGTCTAACTCCATCCCCACATGCAACTTCTTACCCTGCCACCAAATCAACTATGTAGTGTTTATATTTATTTAGAAGCATTCTGTTCCCTGTTTTTTTGTTTTGTTTTGTTTTTGTTACTGGTTTGCTTTTTTTGTTGTTGTTGTTCATTAGCGTTAACTTTACATTTATTACAATATATTCAGGGTCTAATACATTCTAATATTGCAGTCCTCCAGATTGGCATAAACAGTCTGGTATTCTGTGGGTATGCTGGAATTATGCTTGCCTCTCCTGTGTGACTTATTTGAATTTGAAACCATGGCAGTGCAGGGCATGTAAAGTGTTGCTAAAGCATAAAATGGCAACAAGCAGGGAATTTATGTATGTGCTAATGTCAAAAATGAAAAAAAGAATTAAAATGGTGAGAGATTGCTCAGTGAAGCAGATGGATGGATGATAAAAAATGCACATAAAAACTCAGAAGGCCTTTTTAGAAAATCCCAAATTTTACTATTCAGACAATTATTAATGGTTCTATCTGACGGAAATTTGCATGTACATTAAATTTAGTATGCAGAATCCTTTCAACTTGTATTCATTGTTAGGGTTTGCCTTGCATGTAAATGTGTCAGGCAAGTAATGATCATTTTGTCTCAAGCCCCTGTAGAAAAAATATGATCTTTGGAGAGCTTTGAAAAATGCCATTAATAATCTCTGCTTCACCCATAAGGAAGAATGGTTTTGAGATTAGGGCTTTGGAGGGACACTTGGAGGATCTGGTTTGTGTTTCCCAGATCTGTCATGAACATTTGTACATCTTCAGGTTGTAACTCAAAATAGTTTATCTAGCAGTTCAGTAGAGGCAGAAATAACTCCATTTTCAAATGCAATAATTTGGTTAGGTATTAAGCCCTCTGTAAACTCCTTTGCAGCTATGGGAGTTCTTGAAAAGACTAAACGTGTCTCTCTGTACCAAGTTGCTGCCTTTAAAATAGGAATAATAGATTTCTTTGACCTTTTTACTTTCATTTTCTCTTTATTTTCTATGTCAGCTGTAAACATTTTGGAGCAGGAGCCCCCTTAAACTGTGTATATGTGGTTCCAGGGAGGACATCAGTCTTGTTTTTGCCTTTGGGTACATTTGTAAAATGATCCTAATTTGCAGTCATTTAGCCTAAAATTAGAGGTCTGGGAAGAAAGTAGGTTAGGAGTTTTCAGACACATAAAAGGCTGTGGCAGAGATGTGGAGATGGCCTATTGATCACCTTGCATGAGAGGCTAAGAGCATAAAGTGTAGCAAAGGAATTCGAGCTCTATATTCAGAAAAATGTTATAGAGGTGAACAGAGAGATGTTCTGGAAAAGTCTGAATGGTTATCACTGGGTCTACATCATTGAGGGTCTTTAAAAGCAAGCTAGATGGGATCCTGCTACGGGTCTACCAGGGTAGACTAGATGACCCAGCAAACATTTCCAGCCCTGCTTCTCTGTGACTTTCAACTCTAATTTGCAATTGCCTCAGGCTGAACCAGTGACTTGCCTAAGCCCACGCAGTGTGTTGTTCAGAGGGGCAGGATTTGCTGTGCTTCTCCTCTGACTGTTTGCCAGTCGAACTCTCCGTGGACTTCTCCTCAACAGTGCCAAAGCTAATGCTGCTCTTTCACTTTGGGATGTTTTTTCCTGAAGCACAAAACTCTACCTTGAAATATGAGTTTTCCAGCCGTGAAGGCGGACGTTTGTTTTCACACAGAACTTGAGGCAGGACAGGAGAAGGTGTTTGGTTTTCAGTGACGCTACCCACATGTGATTTTTGGCTGGGTACACAGAGCATGGAGTGGAAAGCCTTACGTTCCAGCTGGCTTCACTCTACAGCACAGGAGTCCCTGCCAGATTTCTCAGGACAATTTAAATCAGCTCTGGTGTGCTCTCTCTTGTGCAAATGGGAAGGTATGAGCATCTGTGCTGGGGGTCTTACTCCTTACCAAAACTCGTTGAGTTAGGTGTTAATGAATGGTGATGAATGAGCACTTCTCAGAGCACAGGGACTAATGCACTTGTCCTGTGAAATAAAATGTAGCAAAGCCTCTCTTGTCCTAGGGATGAGTGGCACAGCAGGACTTGGATCTATCCAGATGTTTTTCCTTCAGAACAGGGCAGTCACACTTATCCCAACCACCCGAGGGCAACGATCCAGGCCACGACCAGCTGTGACTGGGGAGAGCGCTAGCTGGCACGGGCCAAGTTGCTGTTGAGCACTGTTTGAACATTTAAAGAGTACAAATGATCATTTGCTAGTGCTTGGACCAATGCCTTGGGCCTCCCCAGATTGCAAGGAGGACCTACAGCAGCAGTGCCAGCACACCAGGGAGCTCAGTGCTGGGAGCACCCTGCAGCTGAGCTGTGTAGGATGTGCTGGAGTTCCATCCTGGCAGAACAGCATGTCACTCGGCTGGAGCCTGTACTGATGCAGCAATTAGTGACTCACACCAGAAATCCAGTGCTTAAACCTTCTTCTAAACTCATGACAAAGCTCCGTGCTGTGTTCCAGGTGCTTTGGCCAGGTATCCAGACACTCAGCTGGGAGCACCCAGACAGGTGGGGTGCCAGCTCTAATCCCATCTTTTGTGGTTGCTCTGAGAGCTGACAGCACTTGTGGTGTGAGCCAGTGCACCTCTAAGACCTGGTGGCTGGGGGGAACATGACCATAGACTCAATGTACCATGTATTTGGGAGGTGTTTTGGTTGGGTTCATTTTTGGGGGGAAACAGTTGGTAATTGTCAGCTATGGACCAATGCAGTCTGAAGACATTAAAAGGAAATGTTTTCTTCTTGACAGAGGATACATTCAGTCAGATTTGGTGGTAGCATGTATGGCACTAGAATGAATCTTCCAATCTAATATGCAAATCAAATTTACTTTGCTTTTTTGGGTCACTGGCTTGTATTCTTTGCTACACTCTCTGAGTCTGTTGTAGGCAGCCACACAGAACCAGTCTCTAAACAGTTTATAACATTCAGCATTTGACTTACAAATGGGGACTAGTGAAGGCTGTGGAGCTGACAGCCCTGTAGCCTGGGGTGGATATGCACTGGTTGTCAGCAGAAATCACACAGTCTCAGCCATGTCAGCTTCACACATCACCTCCCTGTCACAAGCTTGCTTTGGAAGTATCATGTCTGGATATGAGAGCTGTGTCATCCCAGGGGAGAGGGGACATTCGTTATGTTTTTGGTATTCAAACCATGGCAGCCAACAAGTCTTCCTTTTAGAGTTGTTGGTAATTGTGATTTTTTGTGCTGACTGCTGAAACAAGGGTAGCACATTCATTTCACTTAATTCATCACTCAGACATAATCTTTGGCCTTTTTGGCATATTTTTTGACTGATATATTTTTAGTGCTTGAATCCCAATCTGTTGATGCCTGACTGGTTGGGTCCACCTGGGGAAAAGAGCAATTCCTGTATCCAAACATTCCTCCCAAGAGGCCAGGATGTGTTCTGGTGACTGGCTTGGTGATGCCTTTTCCTGGTCTTAGAAAGCTGAGAGCCAGACATGGTTAAGGGATAAGCATGTATAAGTATTTTAATAAGGATCCTTTTTGGGGCACCACTTTGCCAAGGTGGAATGCACCGCAATGCGCTCACACGGCAGATCGTCTATACAATTTACAGACCTTACAAATCAGCACATCTAACAAGGATGCCCCAGTGGGAGGCCTGGATGAATGGTGTGATATTCTCCCATCTGAGGAATTCCCCCCTGGATGGGCCAAATCTCTAGTTTACAGGATATGTTCTAGAGAGCACCTTGGTTTCCCAAGGTAGTGTAGGGTTTTCTGGCCTCCTACTGCGAGGCCTTTAGGATGTTTGGTCTCCTGGCCTAATAAAATACTAGGACTCTGCTAAGTTATCAGACTTAAGGAATTACAAGTATGCATGCTAAGAATACTGAGGATACATAGAAGTTATATAAAAGGTATAGTAAAGAAAAGGCAAAAAATCATCTTGGCATCACTGGCAGTCAGAAACCTCAGCAAACTGTGTTCAAATGCCACAATGGTCACTTCCACCCTATGGGTGTAGAAGGGCTCAACTGTTCTTAATTTTCCCTATATTTATTAAAAAAAATGATTCCTAATCAAATATAATTAGAAGTGCTTTGTTTGATTAAGGCCCACATTTATCAGCAGTATTTTTACAGCTCTTTGCTGACATTAGTGCAAAAGCTGGAGCACAGAACAAAGGAAACAGAAGGCTGGGTCAGGACTAGTGGCATAGCCAGCTTTTAATCCCTCTCCTGACAGTCCATCTTTCATGGTGGCTTGCATTCATCTGTGTTCATGTTCCAACAGTAGCAGAAGCCAGTGTAAGACATCCTATTGAGCTCTTTTTCAAGGTGTCTTGGGGCAAGACTTCCATTAATAATTAATTCTAAGAGGAGTTTGTGCTCTCCAGAATTGGAGCCAGGCCTGGGAGCACAGCCATGGTAAGCTGTACCTGTATTTAGCTTGGGTGGAAGGTTTCTGTCTCAGGAGAGCTGCAGTTCTTGTAATCTCTGGCTGCTTTGGAAGTGAGAGGATGCAGTTTTTTGTGTCTGTGGGTAATCACCTTGCTAGAGCTGTATCTCTCCTCTATATGCTCAGTGCTGACAGGGACTTATTTCTCTAGGACTGTTTCCTCTATAGTTTTTTTTTTATTGAGAGTACAAACAGGGTCTTCCATGCTGAAAAACACCGGATAAATACCAACAGAAGTACAAGAAAATAAATAAATGCAAAACATGCTTGTAAGAGATCAAAACATCATCATATCATAGAATCAGAGTGGATTGTATTGGAAGGGACCTTAAAGATCATCTTGTTCCAACCCCCTGCCATGGGCAGGGACACCTTCCACTATCCCAGGTTGCTCCAAACCCTGTCCAACCTGGTCTTGAACACTTCCAGGGATAGGGCGTCAAAAACTTCTCAGGGCAACCTGTGCCAGGGCTTCATCACCCTCATAGTCAGGAATTTCTTCCTAGTATCCAATCTAAATCTACCCTCTTTAGGCAGGGCATTCTTCTTTCAAGAACTCGAGGTGTTGGCCTGAGGGAGCTCCATCAGAAAATGGACTTTTGTTTTCACTCAGTCAAACTGAGAGGGAAGAAGATTTTTAATATCTGACTATAACATCACAGTTTTGGAAAAATGCAATCATGGTTAATTGTGTCCAAGTGTGGCTCTGAAGCCTTGTCTAGATGGAAATGTTTGTGGGCTGAGAGTATGAGCATAAGAAGTTATCTTTTATCTCTACAGGTGGTTCTATCACAGGGAGAAAAAAAACACTGATGGAAGCCATCTTTGCTCATTAAATCAAATGATTGATACAAGCATGGCTTAAGAATAAGTTCCACTGTAGCTCTACAGAGTGGTCGTAGTGGCATTTCTAAGAGAAATCTTGGGAACGCAGGAACCTGGGGGAGGTTTAGCTATGTATCTGTCATCTATTTTTGTTCTCTGTCATTTGCATCATTTAACTGAAATATGTAAAGATCAAAAGTCAAAGACTTCCCTTTGGCATAAAAAGGAACAACATTTATGGCTTGAATTTCACCCAGGAGACTATTTTATCCCACCATCTTTCCCTTAAACCCTGCTGGTGTCCTTGATGGATGAGATGTCCAGTATGAAATCCTTTCGCAATCACGTGAGCCTGCTGAACTCCCTAACACAACCTCTGTGTTCCTTGTGTTTAATAGGACAAGAGGACATTAGGGAAAGAGGTGGTAATGCATTTCCTTCCTGTTTCTGGGCAGTGGCAGCTCTATGCTGTGCTAACAAAATAGTTTGATAAAAGTAGTTTGATAAGTGTTTAGCTTGGGTTGGCTGAGTTCAATCCCTCCATCCTCGGAGGAGGCTGAGAGCTGCTCTCCATGGAGCTCTGACAAGCTGAAGGGATGTGTCCTGCTCCATGAGGGCAGATGGTGCAGCATAGATGGGCTGTTGGAGCAGATACCTCCATATACAATCAGTATTTTTGCCACAGACGTGGCTGGAACATGTGCAGGGACAGTTCAGAGGATTCCAGGCAAACTTTTTCAGCCATCTTCTTTGCCTGTGGAGCATTTCAGCACTCAGTGTTTCTAAAGGGCTGTCCATTCAGATAACACACAGCTGATAATGTCCCTGAGCTGAATATGTGTCACGGCCCTGTGTCTGGGTACAGTCCCACAGGGCTGTTCCAGCTTTCTTTGCTGTGGACAGGCAGCAAATTCAGCTCTTTGCTTGGCCTGACACATCTCCAGGTCATCATTGGGTCCTCTGTCTGTTGTGCTGCCACAGACCTGTGATGTGATGTCCCACATGCTCTGAGCCCTGAGGAGCAGCAGTGACCTCCCAGGCTTGGACAGCTGCTTAGTCTTTGTGTTTGACCTCTGGACTTCACTGAGCACTTCTGTACTGATGAACAAAATAGTCTAAAGCCCAGCCCTTGACACCTCAGCAAGGGTGGTGGTGCCCTGGCAACCTGATCTAATGGGTGGCATCCCTGCCATGGCAGGGGGCTTGGAACTAGGTGGTCTTTAGGGTTTGTTCCAGCCCAAGCCATTTATGATTCCATAATTCTATGATTTGTGGCACTGAAACACCATGGACCTCCTGCTAAGTTACAGAAATGACATTTTATGTTGCATGGTCTGGACATGGCTTAGAAGTCAGCAGGGACTACCTGCTGTTCCCAGCAGGCATTTTGGATGGAGTCACATAGTTTTGAGTGTGAAGAGAGTTTAACGACACAAAGGTCACACTGTACCATGTGAATGGTGTGTTTAATTTTCTTGCATCACAGCAACCACAGTTTACTTCTTTCAGAACATATAAAAGTGGAGGTTAATGCTCTTTGTGTCATTGTAAACAGGTTCAAGGATCAGGTGATCTTTCTTTTATCGATCACAAAATCTTCACAGGTCTAAACAGAACACTGGAAGGACCACACACATTTTTCTTCCCAGGTTTCCTCGTTGTTTATGGCGATGAAGCTGGTAAAGATTCTAGAAAATGTCTTATGAGGAGTGGCTGAGGGAGCTGGGGGTGTTTAGTGTGAAAGCTCAGAGTGCTTTTCTACTGCTCTCTACAACTCCCTGAGAGGAGGTTGTAGCCAGGTGAGGGCCAGTGTTTTCTACCATGTCTCAAGTGGAAAGACGAGAAGAAATGGCCTTCAGTCATACCAGGGAAGGTTCAGATTAGATATTAGAAAAAAAAATAAATTCACTGAAGGACCAGTTGGGCATTGGAATAAGTTGCTCAGGGAGGTGGTGGAATCACTCTCTGGAAGTGTTCAAGAGGTATCTGGATGTAGATATGTTTTAGGGGTGATTATGGTGGGGCTGGGTTGGATTACTTTATGTCAAAAGTCCCTTCCAATCTTGATGCTTCTGTGATTGTGGGATGATTTCAGGCACCCTGTTCTTGAAGGTCAGGGTCTGCTGATGCGGGTAGGGTCATCACTCCTATGTGTGGATCACAGCATCCCTCTTCCTCCTCAGCCAGGGGCTTGTTAACTGCAGATAGTTGTAGATATTGGGTATTTAGTCTCTGACCTTTCAGGAGAAGCTAACAAAACACATCCTCAGGTGACATCAAGACACGACTGAGGAAGAATATTTTCTGCCTCTTAGGATGATCTGGGGAAATACAAAATCTGAGGGTGGACATTGTCTTCATGCATAACAAGCAGCACCAACCACTTCACTGCCTGCTTGGCCTGCAGGGAAACAGGTAGGCTGGGTCTTCAAGGACAGGTTCATGTCCCTGCTCATTGCAGGGGTTTGCATTAGATGACCTTTAAAGGTCCCTTCCAACCCAAACCATTTTATGATTATTTGAAGAGTCATCTGACCATTTGTCTCACCTCTGTCCTTTCAGTCCCATCACAGCAGATTTACAGGGTGGTACGAGCTGCATGATGCTTGGTGCAAGACCCTGCAGTGCAAACTGCTGTGATTCCCCTTGGAAGAGTCTGGGAAACAAGTGAGAGATCAGAGTTACTGCTTATATGTCCCATTAGATGCCTGAGCTTGAATAATGTCCCAGCCATTTCACTCTGTTTATCAGCCCGCTGTAGGGAGACCAGGCTGAAGATGGATTTTGATTTCCAGCTCTGTGAAACTTGGCTGAAAACTGGTACTTGGGTGCCTCCAGAGCTTCTCTTGCTATTGCGAGACTGGGCAGGCAGTTCCTTGCACCAGCTGCTGTACAAGCACAAAGATGTCATTTCTTCTCCATACAGTGTTCGTAATTTGTGTGCCTCTTTCGCAATGAGCCTCACTTTGAACTCTATTTGTCTTAGTGTCTTAGACTTTCCATTACCTGGAACATAATTGGAAGTGAGTTATTTGCTCAAGGATGAAAAAAAAATAGCTTTGATGCAAGATTTTCTTTTTTAAATACAGATTTTTAAGATAGGTTCTTTATTTTTTTCACAGAGAAAAGTCTGAATCAACTCAAAGGTGGAAAGCTCAGACTAGACAGAATAGGGATCCAATTCTCACCCTCTACTTTAACATTGATTTTAATGGAATGGTAGAGGTCTAAACAAGGCAGTGATGTAACAGACTTGTGCAGTGGGCTTGCTGCAGTTCTTGCTGAACTGGGAGAAAGTTAGGAAGGAGGTTTACCTGAGTGCAAATGAGATTAATCTCCTGTCTTATTCCACTGAAACAGCCAAGGCTTTGATCTTTGTTCAATTATTTGTTGTATTCCCCCTGTGCCCAGGAGTTATGGACATGAATCACAGCCTTCTCCTGCCAAGCTGAGGTCAGTTTTAATATTATAATGTTTGATATATCTCATATCAGCAGTCTGCATCTGGCAGTCAACAAGTTAACAACTACTTTTCTCCTCTAGTTGTTATGATCCCATGCAGTTATTAGAGTTACGGTAATTAAGGTGGATTACTTCAGATTTTAGGTAATGTGGATGGTTATTGGAATTACAATTAATAACATCTTGCCACTATAATCCAAGCAGGTTGTGAGGTAGATTTTATCCTGTGCAGCTGCATTGATAGGGATTAATTTTCCTTTGGCTCCAATTTGTGAGCTGAGCAAATCCAGCATGTGTCTTTACAGAGATGGGCAGTGGCTCCCGTGGTATGAGGTGGGGTCATCCCAGCATGGGACAGAAGTACTTTGAAGGACTGTATTTATGAGTTTCTCTGCTGTTTACAGGGTCTCATAAACCATCCCTCTCTATCCCCCCATCCAGGAAATTTGTTTGTTAAAGGTTTACTTGTTCAAAAGGTGTTCACAGCCTCTTTGTGCTGGATTAATCCTTTTATCTGATGATAAGATATCAGGCTTGGTGGGCTCAAGATACTCAGAGCAGGGAACAAATACTGCAGTACAGAGCATTATATTCCACTTGAAAGAAGTGGCACCTTAAACTGAGTGCATGCCAGATAAAGGCTCTGCCCTGGGTTCAAGTTGCTAGCAGCAAAGGTATGTGTTAAAGTCATGTTTTTTCTAAGACTCCCAAAAAGGAAGCCTAAAAATAGAGGTCCTACAGTATGGAGTTCCTTGGCTGTGAGTTAGTAACCTGCATTGCCTTTGGAATATGTGATAAGGAACACTTTCAAGGCAGGGTAAGATGTGTCTCCATTTCCACTTTTTAACTGATTGAATTCAGTAATTTTGAAAGGGGAGCCATGCCAGTGGATGGGCCTTGCTGCCCCAACAGGCAGAAACTGGGCTGTGCTTAGCAAAGGCCACCAGAGGAAAAGCGTTGCTGACCTTCCCAGAATGATACCCTCAGGCTTGGCTGGGGTTGCAACCTGATGAATCAAGTACTGCAAGTAGTCAGGATCTTCAGAGACCTGCCAGCCTGTTAGAGAGGTCTCAAGAGAGCCCCAGGTAGCCCTGGAATAATTTCTGTACTAATAGGTGGGTAGGATTTGATTCAGGATTTTTTACCTCTGTTAACTTTGGAATAAATGAGAGAAGCTTTTGCCCAGCAATGTCCTACACCTGAATGTCTATCCATTATGTATGGATGTGCATTATGAATGTGTATCCATACATAATGTGGAAGCTTGCAGCTCAGTCTTGCAAAGCTTTACATGCACTAATGCAGATATTTAACTGAAGGGGTTAAACTGAGGGATTAGTCAGCCTATCTGTATAACTGATGGAGGGACAAATTAACCACCTCCCATCCCAGTAAAATACTTTTGATTAGGTGGCGTGAATCCAGGTACATTTGAGATATTCATATAAATGAATCTTAATAACATGTGTGGAGAGTGGGAAAGAACAGACTGGTGCGCATGAAATGTCCCTGCTGAACATTTCATGAAGCCTAATAGAAACAAACCCTTAGCTTTAAAAAACCTTGTGTTCTCTTAAAAAAAAAACAAAAAAACCCCACTATTAAGTACTGGAAAGCTGCCACAAGAATCCAGTACTGAGTATTCCCACAGTTTCTTCCCAGTGCTCCCAGACTGTAGCTGCAGGGCAAGTTGCATAAGAGCGTGGGGTAGGTGCTCAGGAACATCCTCACTGGGCTATAACAAAACCCTGGCATTGTTTTCCATGGTGTGTATCTGCTTTTATGTGGGGTCAGGAAAGTGACTGTAATTTGCTGTTTCAGAAAACTGGCAGTTACTCACAGTAGCAATTGTAGTAAGATTTGGGCTTGCCATCCTTACTGTTCCCTTGGGGTATGCATGGAAGCAAGATGATGCATGCTACGTGTTTTTCTACCAGAAAAATAAATAAAATAAAATACATAAACCATGCAAAGAACTTTTCACAGTCTCCAAGCCAGATTATTTAAAGCTGATGCTGTGTGTTAGAGAGGTTCTGCCTGTAAATGTACTTCTTTGAAAAAACAGGGGAGGTTTAATACTCATAATTAAAAAACATCTATAGGGTTTTTCCTCAAACTTTCCACTGTGCTCAGGAAATCTCAGCCCCAAAGGAGGATGTCTCACAGGTTATAACCATGTGAATGGAGGGATTTATATTGAAAACAGTTTTGCCACTTTGTTCACAGATCCTTGGATTTCAAGTTTGTTAGTGTAGTCTGGCTTCTATAAGCCAAGTGCTGAACCACTGAGGAGCCAGGGATCCCCACACTGAGTTTTGGGTCTCAAACTAAACTGTGTTTTTGTTCAGTAGATACAGATCTGCATTCATCTGTCTATAATTGAAGGCCATATTGCCCTGTAGCTGCCTTACACAGTTTTGTTCACTTCTAATCTTTATTCCAATGCAATTGATAACCTTTCCCTGTGCAGGGTTTCCAGTTTAGGCATCTCATAGGACCCTGGGAATTGCCACACTGAGTCAAACATACGACCAGAAAAAGTCACTGCCTTTAATGGCAGAGGTTACCAGCTGCTTTCTGATGCTCATCTCCTCATCTCCTGCTATCAAGACACTGCTATCTTTT
The DNA here is from genome assembly GCA_013400585.1 of Chloropsis cyanopogon. Taxonomy (NCBI): domain Eukaryota; kingdom Metazoa; phylum Chordata; class Aves; order Passeriformes; family Irenidae; genus Chloropsis; species Chloropsis cyanopogon. Next base: position 146,518 of record WEZZ01038624.1, on the reverse strand, counting down.
CGGGAAAAACTTCCAGCCCCTTGCCTAGTTCTCTGCTGTTTGATTGCAGAGGGGAAAAGCTGATGAACTGATAAAGAACTAGCACACACTTTTGGATAAGTAGCACTTGGACAGAAAGAAAATATTTTTGTACACAGCATAGTTTTCCTGCCGTAATTACAAACACTTTAATTACGCAAGGAGAGCAGATGGGAAGAATCTCCAAGCTGTGCCTGCCAGCAGACACAGAGACAAAACATGGGGGAAGATCCAGAGATGTGCTGGTTGTGGTTTCTCTTTGAATTAGGGTTTTTTTTTTCTGGATTGCTCTTTAGGTGTCTCAGAGGTCATCAGTGGTCAGTGGACTACAGGGTGGGTGACATTGCTTCAGAGCCAGGCACAGAACATCCCCTAAATATCTATCTTGGTCAGTAGTCTTGGAGGAGAAATTATATTCCTAACTCTTGGAATATAATGATTGGATCGTATCAGGCTAGTTGTTGGCTCAGAAGCATGAGACTTCTTTCTCTTTATTAAAATATTTGCAATGTAGCTGTAGGTGTTATTTTCCCTGGCACCTTCCTTTCCTGCCTGAGCTTCTGATTCCCTGCTGTTCCTCTCCTGTGTTTGGAGGAGGCTGGCATGGCATCCCATCAGCTCTAGAGGGTGTCAGGACCTCTGGCCCTTTACTCCATCCCTTTCTCCCTACTTTATCTTGGGTATCCTTGACCTGGCTCTCATTTAAGTGTCTCACAGTGGTAGATAATGCTCACCCAAACACTGCTTTTGGGTACACAATCATGAAGATCTCCAAAGGCCTCTTTCCCTGACAGTGTTTGTGTACACCTTTCACTGCAATTTAAGGGAGTGCCTTTTGGCCCAGGTTTTTACAGAATTGGTTGCTGTGACTCAGCTGATTCCTGATAAATTGCAGAGCTGGAATATATGCTGGCATCCTGAGCACAGAGACTCTCCCTTGCTGGTGAGCAATTCCTCACATGAGCAATGCCCTGACTCTGGATCAGCCACACTTGAACACACAATACTCACTGCTCTGTCAGCGTCCTCCTGGGAGCCACACACTGTGCCACATACTTTCCTGAAAAATAGATACGTGGCACAAAATAATTTCTGCCAAGCCCTATAGCCTAAATGTCAAAACAGTTCTGTATTGTAAGAGTAATCACAGAACTCTGGGTTGGAAGGGACCCACAAGGATCACCAAGTCCAGCTCTTAAGTGAATGGCACAACCTTGGCACTTTTAGCACCAGGCTCTGACCAACTGAACTAAAGTCTTGCAGTGTTAAATGTTTGACTAAAATGAGTGAAGATGATGAAAAGAAATAGGAGTTGTGTCAAAGTCAGAAAATTAGTGCAACAATACTTTGATCCAAAGTGGAGTGGATATATTCAGGGCATTGCATAAAATTCCAGTTTGTAATAAGTCTCTCTGAAGAAACCAACAAACAAGTATTCCGTAAATGCCTAAGAAAGCCAGGGCTGGTTTGCAAAGTACCAGTGAAAGTATGTGACAAATGCAGCCCAAATAGGGTAAATAGGGAAGACTGGCAGAATGAGCCTGGATTCCTTGTTAATCTTATTCTTCTGGGCCTGGTAGAATGAGATGCAGCCACACTACCAGCAAGGTCCTACAGCTACAGGTGGCAAAGGTCCCATGGTGGGATGTAGCTGTGCGTGCTGGAATTTGGGCAAGAATCAGCTTGAGTCTCCTCCTCAAGATGCATTATCTTGTGAAAATGCAGAATGCTCCTGACTTTGGGAGCAGGCAGAAATTTACCAGATGAAAGTAACTCTTTGTATCTGCAGGTATCTCGTACAAGGCTTTCTTCCTTTTGATCCATTTTTCTTTCCAAATAGAACATGTAGGGAGCAGACTGGCGCATGCGATGCTTTCCCCTGTGCCCTTTGGAGACCAAAAGCCACATCAAGCAGGAGATTTATGAGTTGCTGGCAATAGATGCTTCATATTCTGTTATTACATTTCAGATGATGAAAGAAGAACAACTGACTTTCATGACTATGAAAGCAGTAGGAAAACTGCCTGTGGACAGATCGAGCACATGCATCACTGGATAGAAATTAAGGTGTTTTATGGCTTCAAATTCAGATTTGGAAAGTTCAAGATAGCAGAAAAATATCTGAGTAAAAGATGTGAGGCAGTTTGTAAGATTTCAACTCAGATACACTCAGGAGAATAAATCCAAAGGTAACATTATGATTCATTAACTATCCCTAATTAGGCTCCTAAATTTAAGTAGACAGGATCTTCCCTGGAGGCTTTCAAAGGCACCCACCTTTCACTGTTGATGATACAGGGACTTTAGGAACATAGCTTTTTTAAGGAGGACTTCTTCCTTAGGTACCTACAGGGCATGCATGGGTTGAGTTCTCAGATTAGGTGAATTTGATCTTTTAATAAGGTTATTGCATTTCTGGGCAGGCAGAAATCAGAGGAGTCAGGGAAAAGTGTTCTGTTGCCCTGTGCAGGAGGAGTAGAACCTGGAAGGGAATGCTGCTCCTGTTTGTCTCTTCCCTGTGGAGTCTCAGTTGGAGGTGCAGCGTTTCCTAGATCTCCTTCATCTCCCAAAGCCTCTCACATCACTGGGCCTTCTCTACCTGCGAGAGATATCACTGGGAGCTACGGTGAGACTGAGCTAATTTGTGTTCCATGGGCTTTGCTTCTGGACTGGCATTGCTTCTACTTCAGAAATCACTTCTCTGATTGCAGCTGCATGAGGAAAGGATAAGCATGTCCTTTTCTGTGGAGGGCAAATAAGAGAAAGGCTTGTCTGTATTATATTTATACTCTTATTGCACAACACTTCTGTAGTTGGCTGCTGCCAGAAGATACAGTTAAAGACAAAGCATCTAGGCTCTCTCAGGAGGAGTCTTGGCAGAGTGATCTGAAAGTTTTTATGGGTTGTGTTAGACATCCCAGCTTGTACCACTTCCCACCACCCCCAAATCACCAGCAGAGCAGACAGATTCCTGCTTTGGGAAGAGCCTGGAGGGAGGGCTGTGGGCTCGGGGAGGTGTAGGTGGCTTTCTTGTGACAGAGCTTGTTTCCCAGACAGTCTCACTTGCTTTCTGCACGGTGCTTGGAAGTGGCCTTACTGTAATTGGCATGAGTCACTTCCTTGTTATTGGTGGTTTGGAGCACCATGCATGGAAAACACGCCTGCAGCAGGCTGAGGAACTCCCTCTTGCTCTTGGGCTTTGCATTCGGTTTCAGGATTGCGGCCTATAGCCATGCTGGGTGAAAAGATGTTCTTTTCAAAATAACTGAAGGAGATGGAAGCTGAGGTCTGGACTCCTTGCATTCGTTAAATCTCTGAGCTGGTGTTTGGGGTTTTTTGTGAGAGTGAAGGTTTTTCATGGCAGTTTCTTGATCAAATCCCAACTTTCAGACTTATGGTCTGTTGCAGAAAGTCCCTTCATGTCTCCTGTTGTCTCCTGGGACAATTTACACTTCCTGTTTAAATGGTATTGTACCTTCACTCTAAATAAAATATAGGATGGTATGACATGCCTTTGCAGCCAAGGTACAGAGCTGATGTCAAGTGCTCTCAGCCTTTTCCAAGGCTCATGGAGACATTTGAGAGTTGCAGGATCTGATGATCTCCTATCAGGTAATTATACTCCTATCTGACCAAAACCTGCCCCTGTCAGAATGTCTGGTGGCAGGGCAGGACCTGAAGGTAGGCTTTGGATGTCTGACACAACACATGTAATCATAAGAAGAGGCAAAACCTCTTTCCATGTGAGGCCCTGAAGTAGATGGAGCATGGATAGCTGGAAGAGGTTTCAACTTGTTCCTTGGCCATGGCTGAGACCCTTGAGATAAAGCCAAGGGGGTAGGCTGTGCCTCAATTTACTTTTGTTAATCAAATGATCATCTTCCACCCCCATGTTTCCAGCTACACTGTGGTGTTACTGTTGTCACCAGGTGCAGAGTCTTCTTTTGTATGGGATTTTTCCTTCTTGCTCTTTGACTGTACTGTGATATTTTATGGTTTGGCACAGCCAAAATCTGTTATTTTAATAGGTACTGTTGAATCTGCTGCTTAGTGAATTTAGGTTTTACTGCACAAAACCCACAGTTAGTTCTGCAGTTTGAGAGAGCAATATACATATGTACTGAGGAATTCCTTTCTTATAACAACTTGGAATCATGAATGATCCTATTTCAGGCAGAATGGTGTGAATTTTTAACTCTCAAGCAAGAATCCCTCAGAGATGTTACCTCTAATAACATGCAGTAGTTTATATTGGGTGTTTACTCACAGAAGTTTTTTTTTTATTATTATTATTGTTATTTTAAAAATATGTTGAGCACCAAGAGCTCCTGGCCCCAACCTGCCCAGATAAAAGGCTTGGTTGGAATTTTCCTTGTTGAAGGAGTAATGTTTTTGTTCAAATTGCACTCTGCTTCAAGCATGCTCAGGAGAGTTTGCTGAAGATCCTGCAGGTCTGCTTTAATCATGCTGAGCTTTAGAAGCAAACCTTATGGGCTGGAAATGCACAGGAGAATATAGAGCAGAGGACTGGAGAATGACAAGCCCCTTGTCTGTGTGTTTTAAACACTGAGCTTTCATTGATCCCCTCCAGTTGACTGATGTGTATATCAAGAGAAGATGGTGGTCAGGAGATAATTGCTTCCTGGGAGTGGAAGTCTTTAAACATGTTTAGAATAGAGCAAGCATCAGAAAACACCAAATAATCAAATTAGCAAAAAGAGGGAATGGTTTGAGTTCAAGGCTGAGCTTGTTTCCTTTCTTTAGCACAGACTCCCTCCGTGAGATTGGACAAATCATTTTGATATTTAAACACTTTTGAAACTCTGTCCCTGAGCCAATTCCCCATTCATAAAATATGGGGGCTATAGCATCAAATGTTTGGACTAGGGAAATAATATATGTGCTTAAATTGAAACACAGCAACGCTGGAAAATAATCACACAGAGCAGTATTCCTCTGAATATTGTGGCAATTGGTTGAACCCCCAGGACTGCAGTGTTTAAAACTAGAGAGATCAACATAGGAAACACAGCAAATTATCTCATTACGGTCTTTTCATACCTTAAGAGGGCCGACAAGAAACCTGAGGAGGAACATGGACATGTAATGACAGGCCAAGGAGGGATGGCTTTACACTGAAAGACAGAAGGTTTAGATTGGGTATTAGGAAGAAATTCTTCATGGTGAGGGTGGTGAGGCCCTGGCACAGGTTGCCCAGCGATGCTGTGGCTGCCTCATCCCTGGAAGTGTCCGAGGCCAGGGTGGACGAGGCTTGGAGCAGCCTGGTCTGGTGGAAGCTGTCCCTGCCATGGAAGGGGAGTTGGAACAAGATAGTCTTAAAGGTCCCTCCAACCCAAACCAGTCTGAGATTCTCTGCCCTTAATGAACATTGGTGAGGTATTGACTGGCCTTTTCCATCTCTTAGCACTGCAATTTGGAATGTTGCTGCTTGTAGACACAGTAACTTTTTCTTTTCATCAGCCCTGGATTTTCTGGCCACACAAGAAACTGCTTGTGTGAAAATTCCAGCAGAAGGCATCTCCACTGAGTACAAATAAGGATACTGTCAGCAGCACCAGCATGTGCCTTTTCACACTGTCCTGCTGCTGCTCCTACCGACTCTGACAGATCTGCTCTGCCCATGAGAGCACACTCTGGCTTTGATTTTCCTTCACCTCTGGTTCTGCAGCAGGGGGAGGCTGCCAGGCAGTGGAGGAGAGGTTTTATTGTGAGATTGGTGCCATTAATTCATTACAAATGGGTAATGCAGCTCTTGGGTTGGGAACTGGTATAAATTATTGCTAGCATGATGTTGATTCAGACAGATGAGCAGTGGGAGCTGGGATTGCTTTTAAAGCAGACACAGAGGGATTATGTAAAGACTTGAAAGCCTGTAATGGAAGAGGAATGAACCTGCTGATCCAGAAGCTACCTTGCAGATTTATAACCTAGAACCAACTTCTGCAGGTACCATAATGGAGTGTCACAGAGATGATGGCACTTTGTCTCCAGATCAAGTCCAGGCTGACTTGGAATCCGTGTGGTGATGTTTGAGTTGAACCCCAGGGTGAGTGGCTGAGCAGGGCTTGCCATCTGAAAAGTCACACCTCTCCCTGTGCTTCTCAGATGCACAGCCCAAATTGCTGTAGAATTTCATCATTTGGATAAATACCCACATCTCAATGCTGACTGCTACCCCCAGAGACACTGGAAGTCCCTAGAGGCCCCCAGAGCAACTCATCTCCTCTCTTCCAGATGATCCAAGCTCATTTCTCATGTGCATTTTTAGGTGCGGGGTTCCTGACTATGAGGTGTGTGAACGCTTTGGTTGAAGCTGTTTCTTCCCCTCTTGTCCACATCCATCACTCATTCTGCTGACTGAGCTGCTTTAACTTCTCTGCTTGATTGCATGGAGCAGGACAAGTGCCAACCCTTCCCTGCCAGGATTTCTGTGCTTAATACTGAGATAAGAATAAAATCCTCAGTACTTTTTTCTGGTGGTTTTAATAATAAATAACTTTCCTTGACACTTTGCTTCAACTCATGCCATGCTTTGTGTCAGATGCACTCCTCTCTGGAGAATTTAAGGAGGGCATTTCAAAGGAACCAGATGTTTAATCTTTCTTGTGGAGTTGGCTGCCACACAGGAGCTAACTGGAAATTGTGAGGTATTTTACACTTGAGAAATGCTTTCCATTTCACAGTCTTTCTAAATCAAAAGAAAGCTGTGTATCGGCTGAGCATCATATAAACTAGAAAAAGAGCAGACTTGCTGCATGCCTTCTCTCTGTGTACTCTTTGCAAAGATGGGCCTTTCCTGGCAGAATGTACTCAAGATGTTTATGGAGTCCACAGAGAAAAATGATCCCTTGAAATGGAAAATCCAAATTTGTGTGCAGTAGACATCCTGTCCTGCACTAACTTGCTTCCAGAGTTTTAAAGGGATCTAGTTGCTGACGTGACAAAAAGCACCTCTTGGAATTTTTTAAAGTACAAAAGTGTGTGCTAGTCACAGATCTTAAGCACATGCCTGCTTTTGGGAATCTATCCTTACAGCCACCTCTCTTTTAAGGCACTAAATGACTACTTGATAGTGTTCTTACTTCCTCAGCCATCCCAAAGAAGTAACAGCACAGCAAAGGTGCTGTGACAATAATTCTATCAATGCTTCCCCTTGAATACTTCTCCACCTCTACTCTTCCAGCTGTTGACCAGTTGCTGACTGATTTAGCAATGTTTGGCTTTACCTGACTCATCCCCTGGTCCTGTGAGTGGCATTCAAGTGGTGGTGGCACAGATGCCAAGATGGAAATGCCATCAGTTCTCTGGGCATGCTTTGGAAAAGCCAGAGATGATGGTGTTTCTTTCCCCTACTTTACTCAAATGCTTAAGTGTTGGGTAGTGTCACTTTTTCTAAGAAAGATGCAGGTTCATCCAGCCTGTCTTGTGCCCTAGGGATGGTCATGAATGCTGAGAGGTAAAGGAGATGTTTATGAAGAAGACTAAGTCTGAAACATGAAAGCCTTTTGCTTCATTTTCTTCACCGGATGCCTATCATCAGGTTACTGGGATGCAGTTTGGGTGAAAAGGAAAATGTCCTGTGTCTTTTAAATACTCATCAGGTCCTCAGTCTGAGATACAGCAATAGGACTCTTTATATTTGGAGGGTGCTGAACCCTATGCCCTCTGTGTCCTTTTGGGTGCCTCAAATTCGGAACCCAGAACTGCAGTTCTCCCTGGCTGTGGTTTGCAGGATAAACTCTGTTCTCAACCCATCCCCTCTCCAGACATTCTGATATTTCCCTGGCACAGGTATCCCCCTCATTCCTGTCTGGTTCCTACCAGGGGATGTATTTTTTTGCTGCCTTCCAACTGTTGCCAATTCAGGTTTCACTAGAAACCGCTGTGCCAGCTCTTTGATATTCAGAAGCTCTGGGGTTTTCTGCCTGTTTCCTGACCTAGCATGACTCTACTAATAATGCAAGAACTTCAGTGCTGATGTCCTGGCAGCCTAATACAGGAGGTCAGTCTGTAAATCTAGTTACAATTTTCTTTGCCTCAGCAAAGACAGTAAGTCAAACATAATGTAAACAAAGTGGTTGGATCACTTCACCCACCAGTAATGTGGTGGGTAATGCAGGCAAATTTAATGGATGCGATTAAATCTCCTGTTCCAGTCTGGCAGCTGATTAGCTGCAGGGGGCAGGCAGGAATTTCCTTTCTGATCCAGAGTTGCCCTCTTTCCAAGTCCTCCTTCAAGCTTCTGCCAAGCATCTCAAAGTGCTTTGCATTTTTAATTGCACTTCTTCACGCCCCTGTGAAGGGTGGAGATGAGAGATAGCATGATCCCAAGTGGAGCCCTGGGGAAACTGAGGCACTGGGAGGTGGCAGCCTGCTTGGAATGAGAGAGGAAGGTGGTGTTAGACTTGGAGAAAGGGGAAATGAGCATCCCAGAAATCTTCTCTTGAAGCTCATGTGGGTCTACTGAACTTGTGTCTAGTGCTCAACAGTCTGTGTCTTAAGCACACTGAAGTCTTGGTTGTCTGCTAGGCATTAATGTATAGTCACTGACAGGAAAAGTAAATCTTTCTCCTGTGGAAATTTTAATTTATTTTTGTCTTTCATCACTTGATTCCTCTACTTTCTGAAGAATGACCTGTATACATGTTTCTTCTCTTTGTATGGAGAAGCACTTTGCTCTGAAATAGCCTAGGGTGTTGGCTGTGGCTGAGGAAGAGAACTGGTTCAGCTCCATAGATGACTTCATTCTTTGTCCCTACAGGGGAAATTAGTGAAGTCACTGTGTGGATTCACCTTCAGTGAGTGTACACTGAGGTAGCTACACCAGCTTTGCTCTCTTTACCTGGTTGTACAGCTGAAGAACTGGCTGTGTAAGGAGAAAACACTCCTGTTATTAGGGCATGCTTTGGTCCAAAGAAGAGACCAGAGATGTCCAAAAAATCTGTCAAGTATTAACCCATCATTTCACCTGCATATTGCTCATGCTGTGGCTGACAAAACAGAGAGCAGTAGGGATTAGCTGAGTCTTCATGTTCCTCAGGATGGTGGGAATGGAGGATGGGCCTGTCCCATCTTAAAGCCTAAAACTCAATGGGAAACAGTGTATTTTGGATCTCATAGGTTAGGGAGGGTTTCTTACAGCAGGAACCTATTTTTTGTGGTGGATTATTTAAGCTTTATGATTTCACATGAACAGCATCCTCTAGAGTCTGGTTTTGTGAATCTGGAGTGGATGGAAACTTCTGATGTTCAGTCTTGAGCCAGCAGCTTGATGGCTGGAGAGAGGCAGGATTTCAGGCATAGCTCCCATTGCTATAGGGCATCCTGTCCAGCCTGCTGTCATGGTAGGAACAGAGAGCTCTAACTGGAGTGCTCTGAGGCCTAGAGCTGAGGCCAAAGCCTGGCTTACAGGCCAGGCTAAGCTCTATTTCAGTTTCTCAGATGAGTGTCTAAATAGAACATTTGAATCTGATCCTTAGCCTAGTCTCAAGGCTTAATTGTAAATAAACAGTATCACTTTATGGTTTCCAGCATTCTCTCGTTGAATGTCTCTGTGCTGGCATTTGGAGAGCATTCATCACAGTGGAAAAGGAGTTTGGGCTGCGCGTGGTATAATTATCAGCTGAGCCCGTAGCATGACGTGACAATTCTCATTCTGAAACAACTCACTCTAACAACTGTGCTCTTCTTGCTCGTCTCTTTCAGTTCCCAAGAAGCTTCTGCATGAAACTCAGGCAAGACCAACCAATCAACAAGGGTATCAGAAGCCCCATTTTCCGCTGACGCCAAGAGTGTTTGACCCCAATGTTATAGGGGACGGCGTGTTCCTGTCGGATGTCTCTCCTTCCAACATAGAGCGAGCTCTCCCAGGTAGCTGTGACCATTGTGATGTTGGGCCAAACCTAATGGTGTTGTGGTAACTGTTCCTTTCCATCTCCTCTTTTCATGATTTCTGTATTGCTCCTAAATCCCATCCACATCACAGTCAGAAAAGGCAGTGACAGCTTCAAGATGTGACCAGTGATGGGCTAAAGTGAACTGTGAAACTGTTCAAGAAACACTGGGTTTCTTGAAATAGCAGTCATGGCCGTGCATGTCCAAACTCATCACAGAAATACTTTCCAGACCTGTCTAGGGGCAAAGAAAAAAAAAATGGGCAGAGACAGTAGATCTTCCTCATGGGACAGAGAAGTTTTCAACTGAGCTTTGAAATACAATGCTATTTTCATAAAATGCAAAGTGAAAAAATATGAATGAAGTCAGATCTTAGCCATCTCTAGGGATGGGTGAGTAGGAGGAAGGGGTGGTGTAGGAATAAAGGAAAAGCACAGGTGAGCATGTGTTGGGTTCCTCAGTGGTTTTGTGTTGTTTCCCAATATGCAGGAGATGGTTTACGACACAACTAAAAATCCCAGTCTGTGCTCCCAGAGATTCAGCTTGAGGGTGGGTATGGGCAGAGCTTGTCTGTGTGTACACTCCTGGCAAAGTTAATCCCCAGCTCGGATAGTCAATTCACAAATAAATAAGAACTTGCAATAACAGGTTTGTCAGTTTGGAGGCCTTACTGAAAAACTGTCAAGGAAAAGAGTTTCAAGTTAGCCCCAAATAAATATTGTGATCCTGGAGATTCTTTTAAGCAAGGAGAAATATCTTGAACTGATTTCCACCCATCTAAACATTTTACTTCTATGAATGACACCTTTTGTTTCATTTTCACATAGTTTATTCATTTGCTTTCAAAATATGCATCACTTTTTAAACAAAGATGTCATTTTGAAATTAAAACCTAGAAGAATGTTTCAAAAATAGCAAAATACTTGGAAATTTCTGTAATCTCCCTTCCCGTTTTATTTCTTTTATTAAAACTATTTGCTAACATCAGCCTGATATCATGAATAACCTCTCCTGTGCTTATACTGTAGTGTCGGGCAAATTTACTGCTGGCTGAAAGAATTTTGTTCAGCTTTGGTGTAAACTCACAGAGAAACTGTTCAAGTGACTTGCAACAGCTAAGAACGGGTGGTGAGGAGAAAATCAGTAGTAGTGAGCTGATTAGGCAAAGCTAGCAAGGAGGAAAGGAAATCATCTTTTAGTATGATCCTGAAAGGAATGGCAGAGCAAGGAACCACACAATGTAGCAACACATGGCCCTCGTGTGTGTGTTTGTTTTTTCCCTCCTGCATAACTCCAGTCATTTTTGTCTTCTGTGTCTGTGCTTGTACAATCCTGCCAATGATAAAACCAGTTCTGTGGTTTTGTGGTGCTCTATGCTGGAGTTTAGTGTATGCAGGCCAGTATTAATTAAAAAACATGTTTGATTGCATCTGTTCATTTGACAAGTTTGAAGTGAAAAGAAAAAAAAGGGGGGGAATTCTTCTTACATATCACATCTCGAGAGGAGTTATCCCTTACTCTGTCTCCTGAAGACACTGTTGTGGCACATGGTTTATACGGGCTGCTCCACACCCAACAGAGGTGGTGTCTGTCTGACACAGGAAATGTGTGTGAGATTATTTCCTGGTGGTGCCCTTCATCTTCCTTGATTGTGAAGGGATCTTACATCAACTAGTTCAGAGCCAGACCTCAATCAGGAGACATCTCAGGCAGGATTCAGTTACCCCCATAATAAATGTGTCATTTGTGATGACCTGGGGTGTTCACCTGGCTTCTTGAAGGGTGAGCATTTCCCCTGCATCCTTTCTCACATTGCCAACTCTGCCTGGATGTCCTCCTGACCCTGGGGTGTCTTAGATGTTTGTGTGTGAGCAAATACATCGAGCTTTAAGTGTCTGCTGGGGGGAGGGCTGAATGACTCTCTGCTGTCCATCAACTAATAGCAGGATTCTCTTGCCTTAGTTTAGATGCATGGTGCTCCTTGAGATGCTCTGAAATATCCAAGTTTTAGCTTCAGTTTTTAGAAGTTAAATATTTACCCTGCATTGGTGGATTTCCTTGGAAGAGCGGTAGGGAAAAAATTGAACACTTGTACAGGCAGAGTTTCCAGACAGGGAGGATAAAGGAGATATGAGAGGGCATGATAAGCTGAATTTTAAAAAATCGTGAAATGTTGCTATTGCTTTCCTGCTGAATGTGCCCCTGGACCTTCTGTGTCACTTTTGCTCAAGGGATCTGCAGTAACCTCTATTCTCCTAAAGCAAGAGGCTCTTGGGATATTTTATGCTTTGGGATATGACACCCAAGCACTCATGTTTAAACACTTTGCTTGAAGCCCAGTCATTAACACCGTGGTAACCTCGAACATGTGGCTTTCCCAAGGCCATGCAGCCATCCAGTGGCAGAGGTACAGCTGTGCCCACATTCCTTGGGGCTGATGCCTCACAGTGACACCTGGACATCCATTCCCGCTGGTTCTGCTCGAGGCAGATTAGGACTTGGCATCACTGCATACACATTCCTGCCCTCAGTCCCTCTCCATCCAGTATTACCTGTTCTCTTTGACACCCCTCACTTTCTGTTACTCCTTTCTTGGGCTGAGCTGCTTCCTGGCACCCACAGCAGGAAGCTGAACGTGATGTCTTGTGCTGCTGGGTTTGCAGGAAAGGAGATGGATCAGGCAGCCAAGGAACAAAGACCATCTCACATCACCACTCCTGACAGAATGCCTTTGCTTGCATGGCACTGATGGCATCATTGGAGATGGAGCTGGCAGTGTCCTGAATTTAATACCTGCAGATAAGCAGAAGCCAGGTGCAAGTCTGTGATTTTAGAGTGATGCTTGTTTTTGGCCAGAGAAGGGAGCCTGGAAATCTATAATAGCTACACTTAAAAACTCACATGGATGATGGAACTGGATCCTGTGGATTGACTTTTTCCTGTGTTGAAAACAAATACTGTTCTGTGGGTAGTGGGGGTGTCTGCCTGCAGATGAAGGTGTGGGGTGCCCTCAACAGCGAGCTGATAAGGTCTGAAAGGGTCTCTTTGAGCCTCCTGGACTGAACTGCCTTAGCTCTAGTCTTCAACAAATAAAATCAAATCATTAACCCATGCTCACTCACCTCTCCAGAGGGGAAATGGCGTCTGGGTGAAACACAATACGAGCAGGCTTCTGAAGGAAGTCATAAACTCAGGTCTGCCCTTCCCCATGAATGCTGGAGAGAAAGCACGTCTGTTTGCCAGGTGTGGATGGATCACTACAGCACCACACCAGCAGAGGGTTGTAGGCTCTGCCTGTGTTTTCCAGTCCTCCTTACAAACTTAGCTGAACCCACTGTTGATAAAGGCTCCTTTGATTTACATAAGAGAAAAGAAACCTGATTATATATTTGCTGTAGCATAGGTGGGTGTGTCTAAGTGGTGACATGAAAGAGCAGGAGATGGGGGAGAGATGATGATGCCTGGATGCAGATGGGGTATGTGCTCAGCTGAAGCTGCTTGAGAATGTTTAGTTACCCCCCAAAAAGGGGCAAATTTTGATGGCTCCCTGTCAAGCAGCTCCAGATTTCTGAACACAGATGCTGACCTGGTGGGAATAAGGCAGTGTAGGGCTGGGTCACGTTCTACATTCCTCATTCTTCATTCCCTTTCTGTGTCAAAGCAGAGAAGAAGAAAGGGAGGTCAGCCACTTTCTACCCTGTGGACAACACCCCTCTCCTGCTCCCTGTGGATGAGACAGAACCGCCAGTGCTCAGCAGCAGCAGCAGCATGGAGCCCGTGGGCGTTGGCACGGAGATGGCCCTGCTCAGCAACATCCTGGCAGCCTATGCCTTCATCACAGGTATGTCTGGGGGCTCACACCTCCCTGGGCTCCTGACAGCTTTTTGTAGACCCTCCTTTCACAGTCACCTGGGGCTAAATCTGCCTCTCTGAATTGTTTGTGTATTTCATTCTTCTCTCAGCGAATTCTCCCTTGAAAGGCCTGGCTGGGGCAGCTCTAGCAGGCAGTGTAAAACAAAGTTTATTGTGCACTGCTTTTCACTGGGTCTGCTCTCGTCTGGAGTTAAACACAATGTAATCTTACATGTGGATTATTCCTAATGCTTCATTTTCCTGGAGATCAAAGCCTGGCTCATGAGGGAGGCAAGTTTGTTGTCCCGTAATTTGGAAAATAAGCAGCACTCAAATCTTTACAATGCTTAAGAGAATTTGGCTTATCTTCAGTAGAAGTGTGAAGATGAAGTAACTTGAGAGTCTACTTAATTGTATATTTAAATCTAGTTTAGAGTAAGATTTCCTTGGATCACAGTTTATCTTTCACCCACGTGTATCTTTCAAGTAACGGGGGAGCAGTCTTCTAAAAAATTTGACTTTAAAAGGTGAAAGAAAAGTGACAGAACCAGGGGGAGTTCCTTTAAACTGAAAAAGAGTGGATTTAGATAAGACATTAGGAAGAAATTCTTTACTGTGAGGATGGTGAGACACTGGCACAGGTGGCCCAGAGAGGTTGTGGCTGCCCCAATCCTGGAAGTGTTCAAGGCTTTATTAACTAAAACTCCAGTATTTGTGAGCTACTTTTTCATGTCTGCCAACTAATTCAGTCTTGCTAATCCATTAAACAGTGTGCATTCTTGGTGCCATGCTCTTGCTCTTGCTGAGATGGCCCCATGCTGCTAATCCAAGTATTTGGATTTGAAGCACCTAACTTGGGCTTTGCACTTTGAGACCACTGAGTAGATTAGTGAGAACGTTTCTGCATATTATTTAGTGAAGGGGTCTTCTAAAAGGACCATGAAGGGTTATACAAATTTCTGCCCTTCTACACATCCAATGCTGTCATCAGGATGCATTTTTTCATGACAGCCCTCAGAGTCAGGGAGATTAAATGGAATTAGTAGTGTTCTTCACAGAAGACAACTGAGTAGGATAGATTTGTTTTCCTGCGTGGGTATCTCCAAGGAAAAGTTAGAAAAACAAGGAAGCTCCTTTAAAGGAGCTTCTCCCCCCTTACCTACAGCTACCATTTTTTTACATGAGAATATCTACCTTCCCATCCCTACTATAAACCAAAATGTTGTTAATATTGTGTTCTCCATCTGAACAGTAATGGACAGAGAAAGTTGTAGGATTAATGGTCCAGGATGGTTTGGACTGTGATTCAGGGCTGCTGACAATGCTCCATGGACTTTGCTTCCATTGACCACAGCAGAGCTCTTTGACTCTATGTTGGTTTTAGGGCACAAGGTCTTGATTCATCCCCGTCACAAGGTGTCAGCCTTGGCAGGAGCCTCCAGATTTTACTGCAGCACAAACAACTTTAACTGTCCTGTTGCTGTGGGATTTGTCTGCCCTGTCTTGTTGCGGTTTCCTTGTGTTGTGTTTACATCCACTGGATGTCAAATAGGTAAACTCAGACCTCGAAACTTTGGTTTCAAGTGCTGAGTTCAGGACTTGGTTGCTTATGTTTTCCAATGTATCATGGAACCATAGAGTGTTTTGGGATGGAAGAGCCCTTAAAGATCAGCTGGTTCCCATGTTCCTCACCATGGCTGTTCGATGGGTTTCAGTCTCAGTGACATATATGTCCAGTTTGTTATTTATTATAAAAATGTTTGATGACTGACCCATGGATTGAAACAGCAGATGTCCTAAACCATCTTTATCTGATGCATGTAATTTAGCCTCTGCTTTTAGTGGAAATGATGGATTTGTCATGATTTATTTTGTTATATGTGAGTATGGATACGTTTTAGCTTATGACTTCAAAGACAAACTGTGTCACAGGGCACAAATATAATTTTCATAAAACTAGAGCACTGCCAAGCCATCCCTCTTCATAGTGCATATTTTGAACAGCAGAGCAGTTGGATTTTTTTTTGTGCCTGCCTGAGTTTGGGGCCCTGAAGGCAGCTCAAGCCACAGCTGATGTCCATAGAGGATCCATTATGGTGGCTCAGGAGAGGCAGGGTTTTGAGCAGCCAGGGAGGGCTGGTTCTGGGTCACACCTCTTCCCACTGCTCCTGACCACAGCTCTGGTGCCAAAGAGAAACAGTAGTGCAAGAGCTGCTCTGTTCCATGACACTGAAAATGTCCCTCAGGTGCTCTCTGCAGACTGAAAGTGCTGCATTCAGGGCTTCCCTGTGAATTGTTGTCTCAGAATAGGAATTTGCAAAAGAAAACTGTAAATAGGCTAATTGTAAATAAAAAAGTGGTTTCTCTCTTGGGGCAGAGGGTGGTGGATACCCTCAGATCCACTGCAGGGAAATGAAGCTGTGGGTGTTTGCTATTTCATGGGTAAAGTGCAAAGGCTTGAAAGGATGGTTTTCTCTACTGCCTTTCCTCTCTTCTGGCAGTGGGGTGTTTTTTAGCCTGGGGAGAGCATCCACAAATAGTGGAATCCCTTCTGTGCTCAATGTTGTTCACATTTTCTGCATAAAATGGCAGTTTTGGGTGGGCAGCTGCAGGTGACGAGTCTGCAGACTCAGTCACTCACACATGTGCAGAGTCTTACAGTGCACAGAGAAGTGCCAGTATTAGCAAAAGCCTCTGTGCTCATTTCCACCATCTTTTGGACTGATATTCCCATATAGGAGCTGGGAATCTTCCTATGAACAACTGAATAGTAAAAATCACAGCACTGCAGGAAGCAAAAGAGTCCTGATTTGCAGCTATCATGGCTAGATAACAGAGCCACGCAGGTGTCAGTCTCATCCCAGATTCAAGAACCTATTTCTTCAGAAACAGGGAAAAAGTGTGAATAATGTCAATGAGGAATGAAATTAGTAGCTGATTCAACAGGTAAATATTATTTAGAGTTCAGTCTTGCAAAGACTCAGAGATACCCTTTATTTGAAAGCTGATTTTCTGTAAAGAATTAGGTTTTTAATTAGAGGCAATCTCTGCCTGCAAACCTCAGACCTGTTATTTGTTGTGGACCTGTTCCTGAGTGTTTGGAAAGTCCTCACCAGTCTCAGTGACAGCTGGAATTGTCTCTGCAGTCACAGACTATCAGCAAGACCAGAAACGTCCCTCGTGGTTATACAAATATTAAACATTTGAAATGTATCAGAGCTCTTCCAGTGCCTCCTTTTGGACAGGAGACTTATCCCAGTTTTGTCACTGCATTTAGGATGAAGCAGTTGGAGGGAAACCTCCACAAATTCCTGTTTTATTCTTCTTTCATAAGCAAAGCTTTGCTGCCAAGTTATTAACAAGGGGCTTCCAAAATTCAACCCAGGGGAGATCATTCCAAATTTTAGACTGTTTGGCCTGAGCCTTATTAATAAGGGGCTCCTGGAGAGCTTCCTCTGTTCTGTCAGGGGATTTCAGCAGCCTGTGGGGCTGACTGCAAATTCCCTAGAAGATATTGCTCCTACTGTTTGTCTGGCCATGCTTAATGCTGAACCTTTTACTGGGGGCCCTCTGAAATTTTCCTCCCCACTGAGGTTTCGGAATGCGTGAAGCCATTACAGGAAGCCAGCAGCATTAATGCCTCGATTGTTTTTTATTTATTGAAACAATTTATTATAATAGCAATAACAGCCTTGGCCTGGGGCATTTCCTGGGGAATTAATGGCAGTTTGGGCTGATGCTCCCAGCAAATTGTTAGCCCTCAGGAAACAAGCTCCATAATTGCTGCTGGTTTGGTTGGAAAAATAAAATAAAATGTGTTTTTAATTCTTTTGTCCAGTTTGAATGCCTAGAAAATGGTGGCTTTTGTGTAGAGGGTTATGTAGAGCATATATCTTTTGTCTGCATGGACCAATCCGTGACATTTTTATCAATGCTTTCAATCCAGACACAGAAATACAAGGAAGGAGAAAGGTAGCCCCAGCCAAAGAGATTGGCAGAAACTCTGTTCTGCTGGAAGCTCTGAGCTGTCATCTACAGCATTGGAAGCAAAAGTTTCAGTGGTCAAAATCTATGTTTTAATGAGTGTATACACACATAAGCACACAAGAATGCGTATCAGAATTGTGCTAACTCCTGATACTCATATCCATATACTTTTACAGAACTTTTTTTCAAGTATGGTGAGTGTTTTGAGAAGCTTCACTGTTGTTGTGATGAAGCTGGGCCACCTTTGAGCTTTTGGAAAGTGCTGAGCATCCATTTGCTGAAGAAGGTGCCTGGTTTTGGTCTTTACAAGTAGAACATGCAATGGGGGTAGGCTCTCAAAATCATTAATCAGCCATCAAACCCCAAATCTAGGCTATTGCTGACTTGGCTGCTTCAAGTGAGTAAAAGCAGAGCCTGTGGTTTTTAGCTTAAGTTGCTCTTTCTGCTGTGATAAAAAAAGAGAGATGCTGCTGTGCAAATGGATTGTATGTACGATAAATGTCAAGACTGCAGCTGAACACAGGGCTACATCTCCGTGAGGAAGTCCAGACAGTGTCTCAGATGTTGACAGAGTAGCTGTAGGAGCTCATAAATGCCACTGGAGCCCAAAAATTCAATTACAGCTCTTGCACTGCATGAAGGGCTGTATGGACAAGCACAAGCAGGGGAAGAAAAATGGTTGCTTAAGTAGCAATGGAGGTAAAATTGCTCATGAACTGGATACAATAGCATGGAAAAAGGAGTGTGGAGGAGAAAGGAAAAGCAGGACAAGGGCAAAATTGGGGGTAGAGAATCCGCATGTGTCTGTGTCTCAGGCTCCAATCTATGTTTTTTTTATGAGTTGCTCTGAAGGAGCGAGCAGTGGAACTAATGCAACCAAATCAAGTCCATGTGTGTGCAGAATGTGGTGCTCAGGGAAGAGTTCATGGCATCCTCTCAGCCAGGCAGAGCCAAGGCAGACTGCACCCAGTGCCTTCCAGTACAAACACCCCAGTTCTGCTCATTTGCTCACACTCCCATTATCCAGGTGTCCCCAGAGCCCTTCTTAGGGCTACCTGCAAAAGGAGCTGGGTGATTAAATTGCACATGGAGGTAAAAGTGTTATCAGGTAGGGACTCTGCTTTTCCTGTTTTTTTTCTTTACTGATCACATGGGACTGGATGGGCAGCAGCAGCTTTTGCTTTTTCCTCCTACTGCACAAAGGAGGCTGCAGTTTTAATTTGAGTCCTGATCTATGAATTCAGAGTAGCCATTGCCTTCAATGGAGGCAGGATTTCGCTCAGCCAGGCTACTGCAGGGGCCATTGGCACATTCTCCTTGCCTGCTCTGGTATCTTCTCCTTTACCTTTGGAATTGTGCTGCAATTCCAGCAACTACTGTGCATTTGATGGAGCTGTTTGGTGGAAGATTCCTTACAGACCATCTAAAGACCTCAAGACCGTCAGTTCTACCACCCCCGTCATGGGCCCACTGGCACATTCACTTTAGTGTCCTGCTTGTTCTTTGCATTACAGCTGAGTTTGCAGGAGGCTGGTCCACCTCTTTCTTTTTTTTTTTTTTTTTTGGACTTATCTGCTGCACTTTCCTCATATTTCTTTGTCATATCTTCAGCTTGATTTTTCCCCATGTCATGCACACCAACCACTCTTGGATCAGTCTAATGATTTATTAGCCAATTTTCAGACTATCTAGACATCTTTTTCCACCTTGGCTCATCAGTTTCTTTTGAGATTCATTTGGGAGAGAAGTGAAGAGCACAAAGGCATTTCATCTCTGTAACTGTTCCATGAGCACCTCCAGGCACTGAACTATACGCTGCTTAGAACAGCACAAGCCAGTGTTTGGGCTCTGACCACAGACTCAAAGAATAACTTAGGTTGGAAGAGGCCTCTGCAGGTCACCAGGTCCCATCCCCTGCTCAGAACATGGCTAACTTCTAATTTAGAGCCAGCTTTGAAATTATAGCAGGATCTTGCCCTGTTGAGTTTTGAACATCTCCAAATAGTTTCCAGTTCACCTTTTACAAACTTTGCTTTAGGAGAGTGGCTGGAAAGGTCATTTCTAAAAGCACTGTGCAGGGAAGTGAAGCCTTTTAGCTACAGAGATCTTTTGGGGCTGAATATCAGGGTCTCAGCTGGTGGAAGCTGTTATGGATCCATCTCTGGGTTCAAGGGAATAAAACTCATCGGAGGAACTGACCCCATCCTTGAGCTCCAGACACCCAGCAGACACTGCAGAGTAGAGCTGGCCTTGACACTTCTGCTCAGTTCACCTTTACCCATTTAGTGCACCAATAAACCAGGATGATTCAGCCCAGGGGAATGGCAGCAACAACATTTATCATAATTACATGTCTAAGTAGTCCCATGAACCAAAAAAAAAAAAAAAAAAAAAAAAAAAAAAAAAAAAAAAAAGAAAAAAAAAAAGAAAAAAAAGGAGGTGGTACATAAACAAGATGACCTAGTTTGAAAGGCACGGTGGATCCTTTGGATTCTTGTTATATCACCTCAGAAATGTGGCTGTGCAGGACTCACCCTGTTGGTGCACTGACTCCAGCTCTGCCTGTGGAACACAGGTAGATATTTTGGTGGTCTGGGCAGGGAGCCAGCACTCTTGCCTTAGATAAGCAAATGAAGTCTATGAATAAATAATGTGCATTTTTGCCATGCTGCCAAGCCTCCCATTTCAGCTGGGCCACAGCACAGGGCACATAATGTTTTGTAATCATCTCTGTGCCTGGTGTGAAGGCAGTGGATGCGACAGCCAGGTGCACTTACCTGCAGCTGGCTGTGCAGCAATTCCGTGGGAATCAGGTTTAATTCTGTGGGCTGCTCCCTTTCCTTCCAGACAACTCCAAAACACAACTGCAGCAAACCCGCGTTCTGCATGTGGGCAAATGCCTTGGCAGCAAATCCACGGTTTAAATTCCTGATTGCCGTGGGGGGAGGAGACAGAAGAAGGCATGGAGTAAAAGCAGCCACTGGAACCTCGGCCCCTCCAAAACTGTTCTGGTGTGTGCACGGAGGGGCCGTGTGTGTTCTCTTCCTTGAAGGGTCCTTTTCCTCCGTAATTTCCTTTCTCCCTGCAGAAAACCCCGAGCGGGCTGCCCTGTACTTCGTGTCCGGAGTGTGCATTGGACTGGTGCTGACCCTGCTGGCCCTGGTGCTCAGGGTGTCCTGCCGGACGGACTGCAAGCGCTCCTCCTCCAAAAAACCTCCTCGGGAGCGGGAGAGCGACAGCGACAGCAGCGACAGCGACGACGACTCGGACACCACGTCGGACCTGTCTGCCCGCAGGCACCGCAGGTTCGAGAGGACTTTGAACATGAACGTGTTCACCTCGGCGGAGGAGCTGGAGCGGGCGCAGCGGCTGGAGGAGCGGGAGCGCATCATCCGCGAGATCTGGATGAACGGGCAGCCCGACATCCCGGGCACCAGGAGCCTCAACCGCTACTACTGAGCCTTGGGGGCTCCAGCACTGCTGCCCTGCTCCCTGGGGCTACCCCACACCCAGAGAGGAGAGGGAGGGAACAATACAACGTGGGCGTCTGCCCTTTTCCTATCAGGTGTGCCACCTGGAGCGGTGTGGATGGACAGCCATGAAGTTTTCCCCATCTCTCTCTCCCTGACATCTCGGTATCACCCCTCTTCCCGGACACTTTCTGGTTTCAAAGGGGTGATTGCCAGCTTCATTTCCGAGTAGCAGGCAGGGAGGAGACGATGGCAGTTCCCCCGTGTGGGATATGGCACTGGGCACACCGTGGTGTGGGCGCTCCTTTCTTGGCTGGAGAGGGAGGCTCTCCGGGATCTGGTCTCCATTTAGGATTTTTTTGGTTTCCCTTTCCTGAGGACTGCGGAAGAATTGTGAACAAAATGACAACTCTGGAAAGATGATTTGGGGAGGGTGGGGGAGGTGCATCCTGACCGATTGTCTTGTGACTTCAGAAGCCATGAGATTAACCTAATTAATACCCAACAGCAAATAGGACTTGTTAAGAACTGGGGGATGGGAGGGAGGGGGATTCTTCCATCGTGAAATCATCTCGGTGCTTGGATGTTTGCCATAGTGTATTCAGTTATTTATGGCTGTCTTTTCATCTTCCTTTTCAATGGGAACATTTAGTTTTTTTTACTGACACCTCAGGGATAAAATCCTATTATTTTTTTGAGTCTGCTCTCTCTGCTGGCCCCTGTCAAACACAACCCAACCCATCTCCAACAGTGAAATTCTGGTAATATAAGAGATGTGTCAGTCACTAGTGAGAAGTTAACAACCTCAAAGAGGTTGAAAAAGGTTTTCTTTTTGTTTTGTTTTAAATATATATATATATATTTGAAGATGCTGCACAGGAATGTGCCTTATTCTTTTTTTTTTTGTTGTTGTTGTTAAACTACAGTTTTCCTATGGATAGCAATGCACAATGTTTTATATATTTTATTAAAAAAATAAAATTTAAAAAAAGTCTGTGTTTACCAGAGGAAAGCCAACACAGAAGAAGCCATGTCTGACAACAAAATGGGTAATAAATGCTAAATAAACTCTGGCTTGCTTCAATACAATTGGATTGGCATCCTCACTTTTGGCATAGGTGCTGCTTGAGGGAGATCTTTAGAAGAGTAGCACACTTCTGCAAGCAATCAAGGCTGATGTTTTCTGCATGCAGGGAAGTGGCAGCACCTTTGTTTTTTTTTTGGCTGCAGCCCATCTATCAACTTCTGTGGTACACATGGGCAGGAGAGCTGAGCAATGGGTTGGTTACTCAAGGGGTCACCTCAAAGTGATTTCATGATGCTTTGAGTCTGTCCCCCATACTCACATCATACCTGGGCCAGAAGCAAATGTTGAATGAACTAAAAAAAAAAAAAAAGTATGGAAGAAAAGGTGCAATGTTGTAGTGTTTTTTCAGTTGTCTCCTGGAGTTTTCGATGGGATATCACCACCCTCTTCACTCCCCAAGCAGCAGTTCACATCACCTCAGCTGAAGAACTTGGTGTTTCTCACCTCTGCATGGCACTGCTGTAGCCTGCGTGGCTTTGGGGTCTGCTCCTCTGTCATTTTGGCATGGCAATATTATTTTCAGAATCTTAAGGGTTTGCAGTGAAAGTAAAGTTCAAAAGCTCTGAGTACCCAGAACTTTCCCCAAGCTTTAAGGAGAAATGGAAATGGGTGGACCTGCCCACAAGATGAGTGATTAAAGGGATCGTGTGCCGTGCCAAAAGGCTGCATGGTGGGACAGACCCCTGGCACCTGGGGCCTTCTTGGCACTCTTTGGGATCACTGGGGCTTTTCCCTTGGTGAGGAAAGCTGCATTGGGAGTGCCCACAAATACTTCTCGTGGCTCTTGCAGGGTGAGAGCAAAGCCAGGTACCTGCAGCTGGTGGCACTGGCAGTGTCTGAGGTCACACTGGCTGCTGAGAGGTGGCTTCACCTGGGCAGGCAATTTGAGCACTGAGGAGTGATTCTGGGTCTCGTCCTGTGAAGATTTGAATGGAAAGGCTCAGTGTTGAAATGGAATGTAATTTTTGCATCTAATATGTAGCAATAAAGCAGGAGGCAGGTCCCAAGCCCTGATGCATTGCCAGGTGCTTTAGCTGGAATGTTGAACACACTCTGCTGAGGGTGTTGAGGAGCAAAGACAGGGTGAGGTCAGCAGGGTCAGTTCTGCTGGCTGTGTGTTTTCCCCTACAATGATACAGTCCCTCAACCTTGGTGATTAAAGCACAGCATGTTTTCAGATTTCGAATGCCGTGTCCTGGGAGATGGCTTGAAAAACTGATTTTAAAAATGTTATAAGTGAATGGATTTATGTGCATGATTTTCCCAAATGACTTTTTTTTTGACCAAAGGAAAGAACAACTGTGGTAAATCTAAGTATACCTGATATGCAACTGTGGGATTAAAATATCTGCTTCAAATGTAAATCACAGCCAAACTCAAGTTGCAAATGGATGAACAGTCCTCCCTTAGCATTGCTAGTGCTGCTGTAAATCTTCCAGATGAAGTTTGAAATAAAAAGAAGCAAGGTTGAGCAGACAAGCCCATCACAGCCTTGCCCTAGGTAAAAAAATGTAATACAAGTAGCCTCACTGTCTTCACACCACGAGCAATACCTTCACATACTTTCTAGCTCCCACTTTGTCTCAGGGACTTGCATTTCTAAGAAAACTTTGACTAAAGTAAAAGAAAAATGGCAATCCTTTGAGCTATGGAAAAGACTTGTGGTCATTGGGTAACTATTTCTCAATTTGTCTCAGAAGTGCTCTATAGTTTGTCTGAGGGAGAAAACACAGCCAAAATTCATGGGGCAGGAGTTTGGTGGTTTGCCTTTAGCTCTAGGAGTGGAGCAAAACCAGTCACCTGGAGTATGGAAGAGCTGGATTCACCGGGGGTGGGGTCAAATGTGTATTTCTTACCCTGCAAAAGAGTATCTTAAGCATATGGAGGTTTGGACTTGTCTGATTTCCACCTTCTGTGTTGTGCTCAGTGTGTCATGTGAAATATTAAAACACTCATAGAGCCAGGGAGCAGAGAACAATTGCTTTCCTACCAACCTACTGTGAATCCCTCTTGTAGGTTATACATAGCTCTGCTCTCCTACTTCCATGCTTAATTAATTTTTTACATGAAAATGAAATATTATTTCCAAAATAACAGTCTTCAAATTCCCCAGGACAGATAAAGGAGTTGAAATCAAATTTTCCTGTTTCCTGAATGAAATTCCTAATCACTGAGCTTTTGGGTAAAGAGATGCTGAATTCATTTTCCATGTGGATCTGTTTTTTGTGCCTCAGTTTAACTTTAGAATTTTATAACAGGGGATAACAGAGCAATCCTGGACTTGGAGTTAGGGAAGCACATGACATTATATTTAAAGGAGCAGCATTGCAGCTGGCACGTGCTGTCTGCTGGACCCATGGCTTGGGGCAGGTGAGCCTTGAGCAGTGAAGTGCCTGTGCTGGACACTTTCACACCTCTTGCAGCTGCAGGATCCTTGGATTAGTAACCACAGAGCCGTGGAGTTGTACCATGTTAGCTTAGTAAATGAGTGTGGTGGGTTGGAAATCTGAGGGCTGCGCTCCTGGGAGAAGATGAACACAGGGAAGCGATGGGTCAGGTTTCCAGAGCCTCGACTGCACGTTCATTATCCTCCTGCCTGGTGGGGCAGATGGGGCTGGTTACAGAACTCAGGGCTGTGCTGGAGAGGTGGCAGAGAGGAAGGCTGCTCCAGTCAGACCCCCCACCCAGGTCTCCTACTCCCTTCCCATGGCCCCTGACTTCTCAGGGCCGTTTTCCCCTCCTGCCACCGTCCGGCCATCGGCACTGACCTCCTTTGTGGACCTGTGTTCAATGTACCCTGAAAATCTCAGTAATATGGTGTTTGCTGCCTTTCCCATGTCCACCCTGGTGTTCATACCCTCGATGAATTCCAGCTGGTTAATGAGGCATGCCTTTCCCTTCCAGAAACCACGGTGCCACTACTTAACCCCTTGCCTGCCATCCTCCCCAGCACCCCAGGGGCTACACAAATAAAATGAGCTCCCTGAGCGATGGTACTGCCAGGATGTACAGCATATGCCTGTGGTGCTGCAGGGAATCTGAATTTCCTTTTGTGGTGCACGGAGCGTCTCAAGTTTCTGGAGGTGTCATAAGCAATTAATCATCTAAGACTGGCCCAGAAATCCTTCTGCTCAGAATCATTGTGGAAGTTTCTTCATAGTGAAGTTTTAATAATGTGGTCTGAATTTCTAGTGTCCTTAGATACCCCAAAAAAATAATTCCCAGTGTTGCCTGCCTTTGCTTGTATTCTTATTAGAAGTGATGCAGCTTGCTTCTTCACATAATTTCCTCTATTTTTTTGTGGTAGTCTCAAGGACTCTCAGTTAAACACAACCAATCAAAAAGGCAGAAATGGTTTTGGTTCCTCACAGGGCAGCTCACCGATATGTGTGCTGTCCTACACCCCTGAGCTGAAGGCACTCTCTTACTCTGAGTGATGTGGTGGTTTAGTGGTATTTAAACAAATATTTAAGCAAATCAGTTGCTTTGGGGGTTTTCAGTTGCTGGACACTGAATGGATCTATTCCAGTGACAGTGATGTAATGTCACCATTTGGATTTCTGCAGCAGGGAGCCTGGGGCACTGGGGTGATGTCACTGGGAATGATGTGTGGGCTGAACCATGGCCATGGAAGCTGCTTGGAGGGTGTGTGCCATGGGTGCTCTGGGAAGCTGCTCTAGGGGCACACTTGCTCATATCATGAGAGCCAGTCAGTTCCACAGGTGGATCTCTCCAGAAGGATGGATGGCTTTGTCCTCAAGACAAACTCCAGTGCAGCTGGCCCATGATTTCCCTTGGGAGGTCTGTGCTTGCTGAGGGGAAGGATAAGATACATTCCTTGTTCAGGTTCCTCGAAATAATGGACAGAACACCTCCAGAGTCAGGTTTAATGGATGTCAACACTGATTCTCTTTTCCTCTGTGTGATCACCAGTGGGGAGCTCAGGAAGGTCCCCAGAAGGAGAGAGGTGCTCCACACTGAACCTCTGGTGAGACCCCTTGGTGGTTGGGAGTGAGGGACAGGGGACTCCTGCTGCCACACCTGTGGCCCCCAAACACGGCTCCCTGGTGCTGAGGCTTCAGCAGGAGCCAGGGGAAAGGGCCACTCTTTGATGACCAAAGACTATTGACACAGTACTGGGGCACTGAGGTCAGGACCATGAGCATGGCCAGGCAAATGTGATATCCACCACTCCTACTGAAACCTGCCAAAATTGCCAAGGTTTCCTGGCCTGCTCCTCTGGAACCAGTTCCTGAGAAGGGAGACGAGGGACAGTCTGATTTTTTGGTGCTAAGAGAAGTGTCTGCTAGAGAAGACACTAATTTGGAGGGTGGGAGTAGACTGGTGGTAAGTTGCCCACCTATATGTATGTGTCAGTGGTGGCTTCACACTGCACTTGTGCACTTGTGGCTGCTCCCCAAACCACTCAGGACTGCCAGAATCATCCAGAAAATGTTTCAGTCATAGAATCATAGAATATCTTGAGTTGCAAGGGACTCAAGGATCGTCAAAGTCCCACTCCTGCCTCTGCACAGGACACCCCAAGAGTCACACCCTGTGCCTGACAGCATTGTCCAAACACTTGGGCTCTGTCAGGCTGGTGTTGTGACCACATCCCTGGGGAGCCAGTGCCCAGCCACCCTCTGAGTCAAGAACCTTTTCCTAATATCCCCCCTAAACATCCCCTGACACAACTTCAGACCATTCCCTTGGGTCCTGTCACTGTCACCACAGAGCAGAGATCAGTGCCTGCCCCTCCTCTTCCCCTCTTAAAGAATTTGTAACTGCAGTGAAGTCTCCCCTCAGTCTCCTCTTCTCCTGGCTGAACAGACCAAGTGACCTCTGCTGCTTATCATAGGCTGAGAGCCTTCACCAGTACAGATGCATTTTTAATTCCAGAAAATCACCACCTGATTTTATGTTTTGTTACACCTGCTTTGTCTTTTCACCTTCCACCCTAATGAAAAAATGAATTGGTAAAACTAAAGCCTCAGGATCCCTCCCAAGGTCTAAGCAAATCCAAGTGTGTTTTATTTGACTTCATTCTACAATAATAGAATCTAAATAAAGTGCTTGGAAAAATATTAATGTGGGGATTTTTATTCTTTTTGATTTAAAGGCATTCATTTTAAAAGAGAATTCTCTGAAGAGTATGTGATGTTTTCTTATCAGCTGTACTACTAGAGGAACTTCTAATCAGTGGAGAGGGGTATGCTTTTGTGCTAGTGCCCAATCCACCATTCTTTGGAAGTATTTTTAATTTTACATGTCCCAGTCCCTCCTATGTTACTCCTTTGCTGAGCAACCTCTTAGACTCCTCCTTCCATTTCACCCCTAAGATTGCCCAGCTATGGCCAAGGCTGTAATTTGTGGCAGACCACATTCTTGTGGCTGATTTTTCCTTCTTTGCTTTTCCTAGGTGTCTGGGG
The DNA here is from genome assembly GCA_013400585.1 of Chloropsis cyanopogon. NCBI lineage: Eukaryota > Metazoa > Chordata > Aves > Passeriformes > Irenidae > Chloropsis > Chloropsis cyanopogon. The sequence goes on along the minus strand of WEZZ01038624.1, from coordinate 118,760 downwards.
TCCTGTGCTGCCTGTTTTCCACCAGCTGCTGAGCAAACATCAAATTATGGAATGGACCTTGGCTTTCAATAGTTCATCTGCCATTTTTCTGTTGAAAAACATGTGGATTGGGGGCAGGGCTGGTGGTGGAAGGGAAAAAAATCAAAACCTGGATTTGGAATGCTTTTTCTGTCAAAGGGCATTGTTCTGAGCAAAGCTGGGTGGCTCAAGAGGAGAGGAAATCTTTATGCTGAGTCTGAGCTTGAACAGGGGAAATGCAGTCTTGGGGGGAACCTGTTTCTGCCAAGGCTTTGTGTCCTTTGCCAAAAGCAATCATTGCCCCTTTGGCACCTCCTGAGAGCTTCAATCATTTCCCCTGCAAAATAAGTTTATGTTTCTGGAGCAAAAAATTTCTGAGGACAGAGTGACAGCAGATGGGGAAAAAAGTCAAGTTTCTTTCTTTGAGTTATTAGAAAATACCTTTCCCTTTTCATTATGACTCCATGAAGAAATATAACCCATAAGGATGTGATGGCAATTGGGATTTAAAAGTCCTGAAATGGGACATCTAAATGAAGAGGTATATTTCTTTGCAGTTTCTGCCAGAGCATTGACTTGGCTTGTTTATTTTCTGGTGCTGTTTGGAGTTTGATGTTACTGTGTATCGTGAGTGAAACCAAAACTCCCCACAGCACTTTTCTGGGGATGTGGTGCCATGCTGGAAAAACATCCTTTGGCTTTTGAAAAGGCAGTAATTTGTGCATTCCATTTCTTGCAAAAGTCTTTGAAATTCCCTTTTATGAGGAATGGTCCTCTCCTCATTTCTGGTGTGAGGGGACTTTTTAAATGCATGGATTGTTTGGAGGGGACAGAAGTAGTTCTCTTTCCTCCTGCATTTTTGAAGCTTCTAGACCACCCATGATCAGCAGAGTTCAGAGGCATGTGATGGTTTTTCAGAACTGTTCTTTGTATTAGTTTCTTTCTTTGCTGGCTGCTCTGAAGTAACAGACCCAACTGGACCTCTGTGTGTTGCTGTTTCAGGCCACAGCTCTCCCGGGTGTCCAAGTTCCCAAAGTGATTACAGCACCAGTAATGTATCTGTGCATTCCTGGCATCTTTTAAAAGGACAATTTAAGACAAAAAGTTCAAGAGGGATCAAGCAAACCAATGTGAATCAGAACGAGTGACTTTGCATCCAAACCAATGCAGGATTTTTCTCCTGGAACTGGAAGTGGCCTGGCAATGACAAGTTTTCTTCTGAGAACTAACTGAAAAAGCAGAAAAAGTAATTGCTACTGATAGTGCCTTGAAGACAATACATTTCCCCAAACAGCAGTTCCAGAGGATGCTTTTCCTGGGAGGGAAAGTTTAATGCTGTCTGACAAGACCCTGAAAGCTGCCGCTCACAATCTTGGAGTGCTTTTGAGATTTCCCTGATGCTCCCTGTAGTACATCAGGATCTCTGCAGGCTCTTCTGCCTGGATCTGTGGTCAGGGCTGCAGTTCCAGAGGTGCTGGTCCCTTGTGCACCAGGGGAGGACAGACACCAGCAGCACGAGCAGGGATGGTGAGGAGGGAATGGACTCTGGCTCTGTGGAGAGGAGAGGAGAGGAGAGGAAAGGCGAGGGGAGAGGAAGAGAGAAGAGCACAAAACTCATCGAACGGCA
>WEZZ01038624.1:66437-117101 GCA_013400585.1 Chloropsis cyanopogon | reverse complement strand
GGCTGCGTGGAGATGAGAGGAGAGGTACAGGAGAGGAGAGGAGAGGAGAGGAGAGGGACAGGAACAAGAGGTCTGAGAAACAGAGAACTTCTTGAATCTAAGCACCCTGCTTCCCAGGTCCCTCACCCCAACATCCAGGTGTTCCAAAATCCCTCCTAGCTATAGCCCTTCTTCTGGAAGCCTCTTTGCCTGGTGACATAGGCCATGGCAGTCTCCACTAGGTTACTCGCTCCTTTTGGATGAGAGCTCAAGCCTCAAAAGCTTTATTTACAGAACATGAGCCACTTTCGGCAATGAAAACTTTTTCTGGTGAGGAATAAATCCTCTCTACCTTCCACGAAAGAAAAATCTCATTTCTTCTTGGTGTGGTGGAGCTGTATGGCCAAACAGTGGGATGTGATTTAGCACAGGCTTATTTATACACTGGCAATGAAATATGCTCAGTTTTCCAGGATGGAAAAATGCCTTTTGAATGTGAACTAATTATATTTACTTCCTTACAGTAAATTGAAAAGCAAAAGCAGCAGTGAGAGCAGTCAGTGTTTATGTCTAATACACCCACACAGATCTCTTCCAGTGAAAGGATGAAGGAGTAAACAGTTTCTGAATGTGCCATTTTAATTTGGGCCATTTCTAGTTCATATCAAGCTATTATCATGACAGAAAAAAACCCATAGTTCTTGACTTGTAATCAGGAATATTTCAATTAAAAATTGCCTAACAGGGATGAAGGGATGAATTGAGAAACCTCATCACAGCTAACCCATTTCCACAAATTTGTCTTCTTTCCTTTTTCCTTTTTCTTTTTTCTTTTTTTTTTTTTTTTTTTTTTTTTTTTCCAGACAATAAATGTTTTGCTGAAAACTACTTAGCTAATCCCACACACTAGGGGCCAGTGGAGCTGAAGCTAAAGTCAGGCTGCACATAAAACCCGACCTTTTCAATAACAGCAAAAATTACGGATTGGAAGAAATTAACATGTGATGGTTTTTTCTATGTGATGGGAAATTTTAAATTAGTGTAGGGGGTTTCTGAATTACATTCTTCCTTCTGGATCAGGTAGAAATTCAGAGAAGGTCTCGATGTATGTGACATGAAAGGGGTATTAGATGGCCTGGACAGCTCCTGCTAAATGTGTAATGTGTGACACTGAGTGTCTCCCACAGGCTAAATGCAGGGTGTGCTCTGGCCCACATGATGGTGATAGAGCAACCCAGAAACAGCACAGGGCTATCAATACCCTGAGCTATCTGTACCCTGAGCTACTGATATCCTGATCTATCAGTACCCTGAGCTATCAATACTCTGAGCTATCAATACCCTCAGCTACTGATATCGTGATCTATCAGTACCCTGATCTATCAGTACCCTGAGCTATCAATACTCTGAGCTATCTGTATCCAAAGCTACCAAAGCCCTCTTCAACTGATGGCCCTGCCCATTGGGTGAGACTTCTGTCCCTGAGCAGTAGCTGTCCCAATTAATTGAAACTGGCTTGTTATGAAAGTAGTCACAGGAGATTTTCCTTTTATTTAAGCAGTTGAGAAGCAGAAAGTGCTGAGTTCCCTTCCCTGGCATCATGCTGACAAACTCACTGGAGGCCCTTGGTGGGACCCAGGTCCATCAGTGCTTGCTGGAGTTTGCAGCCATCAGTCACTGAGCTCAGAGGGGAAAAATGGCATCTTGTGTTCCAAACATGTTTTGGGGCTGTGAGAGGGTCTGGCAGGATGGGGGAGGCTGGTGTGCATGGAGCACTTTGCCAACACTCAGGGGTGAAGCCGCTCCAGCCACTCCTCTCTCATGGAGGCTGACAGTGGGGCAGAGGAATATTGTTTGTGAGGAGGTGTCTGGCCTCCCCAAGCTCTGTGAAACCCTTCCAGACATTCAAAACAAAACCAGGATGAGGGCTGACAGCCACCTCTGAGTCCCTCAGGGGAGGATACCACAAATAGCAGGTTACAGCTCTGGTTCCATGATTGCCGAGGTAACAATGAGGTGTTTCTTTGCAGATACTGCTCCCTCACGCTTCATTTTCACTCTGAGCTGAGTGCCAGCACCCTATCAAACTGCATCATGGCTGCAATCACTCCTTCTTCCTCTTCCCAGGTCATGGGAGTGTTGGGGTGCTTTGCAAATAGAACTATCCCAACATGCCTGAAAGGACAGCAGTGTCTGGTTCTGCCCATCTCAGAGCTGGGGGGCAAAGCAGGGGAAAAAAACCCATCTCTGCAGCTTTGTTTAGGCATGGCATCATGAAATGGTGTGGTGTCTAGTCCTTGGCCACCACCCAAAAGAGACTGACCATCTAGTTCAGCAGACAAGACAAATATAAAAATACATAGAGGAAGGGAATTCAGGGGGATAACAAATGTCAGGCAATTTTAGTGTGTAGGTGGGAAATTATCAGTGCATCCTTAATCTATCTATGATTCTCAACCTTACTTCAGAGGTGCTTGCATCTCTCTTGAGTGTATAGCAATGGCCAGTACTGGATATTTAAGATTTGACACTGTGAATAACTGAAGAAATTCTCTGCATCCAAATGCCCTGTGAGATCTGCTGCACTGAGTGTGTTGGCTGTGTAGACTTTGTGCTCATTCAGGAGCTGGGGCACTTGCCTGGGGAAGGTGGGTCTGGGGTGTTGTAGCTCTGCTCTTAGTCTGGTCAACCACTGATGGAAACAAAGGCCCAGACTCAGATCTCTCTGGTTTCACAAGACTCCTTCAGATGTCCAAGCTACAGGAATGTCTAAATACCAGAGAGTAATGACACACATAGATCGAAGTCTGTGGAGTGGAGCAACCATAAGGTTTAGACAGGTCCTGTTTAGAGCATGGCAACCTGGCCTTAATATGTTTCATCAAGCAGAGGTTTTTCCTAACTATGCTTGGGTGGAAAAGCACTATCTACTGCTCAGAGCTGAAGAAATCTCAAGGTATGTCAGGAAGACTCTAACCAAATTCTCCTTGTGATAATTGTGAGATATTTCCTGAATGTATTGATGATATGGAAGAATTATATTTTTGATTTCTAAGCAAGGTTCTGAATTTATTGCTGATCCTATGGAAATAACAGAAGCATGAGTGTGTTCTTGTGTAAAATAAAACTACTTAGGGCAAAACAGTTATAAAAGCTGGTAGAACTTCCATTTGAATCTATGAAATATTGATGGTCTCAAGGTCCAGGGAAGTGACTTGCACTGATTAGCTCAGGGCAGGGCTCTGGATATTGCTTTAGAGCCATTTATCTCAAAACAACTATCTCCTCTGAGAGAGGGAACTTTGCAAAGTGATTTATAATTGCAAACTTCTAAATACAAGATTGCCTTGGTTGTGAATTTTTTAATCTTTCAACCTTAATTCCATGTCATGTGGTCCTAGTGTCGTATTTTATCTTTGGTTTTATTCATAACATGGCCATAATTTCCTTGCTGACCTTCTATCAGTGAATTCATTATGTTTCAAAGGGCACATTGTCCTTCACTGCCTCATAGCAGCAGAGGCAAAACTACTTAATAGTGGTGTGTATTTTGAGCAGTCATTGGGCAAAGATGCTTTGAAAACACAACACAGTGCATGGTGCAACTGCTCACCATGCCCTGAAAATAATGAGTGTCTGTGATTTTTCAGCCTACAAATTATTTTGTGACTCATGTTAGAAAGATCTGAGAATTAGCAACTTTTTGGTGTCTTTTATATCTAGAGTCCTCACCTTGCTTGCTGCTGTAGAAGTTACTCTTTCTGCCTTTGTGCACATGAATCTTTGCAGGCCTGAAAGGCTCAGCACCTCAGACAGGAGCCAACCTTTGCTGCTGCTCTTCCCTTTCAGAGTGAGAGATGAGGTGATTTATTAATACTGAAGTTGGAGCAGTCTGAGGAGCACAACTCAGTTCTTGCTATAACTGTTCATTCTCACATTTCACCCACAGGACTTCGAAACATTTTCGAGATCACTCCTGGTTTCTGTTGCAGGGAGCACTCTTATCCCATGCAGAAAGGAAAACTTCAGCTGGTGAACTGGAAGCACAATAAAATGCATGCACATGTACACATATATACAAAGAAACACACATAAAACTGGGCAATGCCTGATGGTCAGGCATTCCTCTAGAAAATGGGCACTGTGTATTCAATCACAATCATAACAACTTAATTTTACTTTTTGGGGGGTCTACCTCAAAGAATTTGTAAGATTTTTTGCCTTTCTGCATAATTGTGCTTAAGGATTTTGTATTCAGCACTGTAAAGCTGCAAAATTTAACAAATTAAGAGTTTGTTACCAAAACTCAAGGGCAGCAGTTACTTTGGGATGGGGAGTTCTGGTGGAACAGGGCCTGTACCTCAGCATCCCTTGGGGCAGCAGCAAACAACTCTCCTCTCTCAGACTGCTGAGGTTTGTAGGAGCTATTTTTGCCACATGAATCTGCAGCATTCAAAAATGTACCTCTGCATTTACCAAAAAAAAAAAAAAAAAAAAAAAAAAAAAAAAAAAAAAAAAAAGAGGCACATCCGAATCAGGGCTTCACTGCTGGTCTTTGAAAGCTGTTTCACCATGTTTAATATTGAAATCTTTCTAATTACTCCTTTGTTAATTTTCATTCAATTGTCATTGTTGTTTGCTCATGAATTTCAGAATTAACCCACACAACATCCATGTTGATTTATGCAAGCATTTCTTTATTCAGGTAAAGCAGATGAGTGTGCTGTAGATCTTTCTTTTTGAATAGAGAACAATTAGGAGAACAGATGGCAAAAGAACATGAATTGCACTTCAAGTGGAACATGAATTCCCCTTCATGCTGCTTTTCCCCATCACATTATTTTTAGTGATTGATGTTTCATCTATTTTGTGAATGCATACATAAGAGGTTAAGAAGGCCTGTGCTATTAATTAATTAATTAAAAGCAAATGAACTACAGAGAAGCTTCTACACTGATGTGTTGCAGGATGCAAGAGAATAATAAAATCATTAATGTTGGAAAAGATATCTAAGATCATTAAGTCTGGCCATTAGCCCAGCATTGTCAATTCCACCACTAAACCATGTCCCTAAGTGTCACATCTCAGCACTGGCTTCAGTAGAGTTATGTTGAATTAGGTTGAACAAGAGGAAGTGGTCAATAAATGCAGCAATGAAATCAGCAAAACCTCCACTGCAATTACTGAATCTGCAGGAGTGAGAAGTACAATGTTCTGGTTTTGCTGAAAAGGAGCCCACCTTTATGTCTGAATCAGACCTGGTTTTCTCATTTACCTCATATACAGAATTATGTATAGACTCACCTGTGGCTTTGCAAATGGGGCAGGAAGCAGGGACACTTCTAACCCTCTGTGGATCTGCATGGATTGGGGGACAGTGTCTCTGCTACAGCAACCTTCATTGAGCTGGGAAAAAAGTGTTGGACAGACAAGCACATCTTCCCATACCTTTTAACTGGGGTCTGTGCTATACTGAGATTTTTTTTTCTGTCCTTCAGATAAAAAGTCACACAGAGACAGCAACTTGATGCTTTTATGCTGCAGTTCTGCACTGTGGGGCAGATATGGTTAATTCAGAGCCTGGGGTGAGACAGTGTGTGTCTGCCTGAAAAAGTCTCAGACCTGCTCTTCACAACCATTTGTTTTGATACCTCTGTCCTTCGCTACCCCAATGATGAACAGTTGGAATTTGACCAAGCTTCTCCTTGGTTGTCTGTAGTTCCTGGGACTTGATCCTCATTACAAGTTCTTACTGGTGTTAAGAGAGAATCAGTGCTAAACAGGAGCTTATTTAGTGGAATATTTCAGGGTTGGTATCCAGTGCTTGATTAACATTTATGCTGTATATTGTCTTTTTGGGTGTCCCATTTGGGCTGCAAGTCAAGGGCAGATAATTTCCAAGAACCAACAGTTGTGATTCTGGCACTGATTTGTTTGGGAAGTGTTGCTTGGTTGTGGAAGTAGGTTAGCTCTGTCTGAGATACATCCTTTGAATCTTACTCATGAGCAGCAAGCTGATCTCCAGATGTCCACAAAAGGTTCCTGCAGCTCTGTGCCACATCTGGGCTCTGTCTGCCCACGACTGCTCTCAGCTCAGCATCACTGGCTTCTCACAATGAAGCCTGAAGCTGGGCAGGCTGCATTCAAGTAATGGGCTGCTGAAAAATTAATCCACTCTAACAAATTAACAAAAAGAAGCTTTGGACCCTTCTCAGATCTGTGCTGAAAACACCATTTGAGCTAAGCAGTGTCAGCTCCCCAGTGTTAACCATAAGCAGAAAAACATGGCATGGCCATCATTAAATAGGCTGTTTTCCTGAGTTTTCTGTCTTCCGACTTTTCCAAAGGCGGAGCCATGTACACAACTTAGTGGCATTTCCCTGTGTGTAGCAAGCAATTTATAATGCTCATCTTGAGCTTTAAGGGGAAAAAAATCTTTTAAAGACAGAAGTGCAAAAACAGAACTAAGGAGTTGTGGGCACTACTTAAAGTTATCAGTGCTTTTGTTTAGGCTGAAAGAAGTTAAGTGCTCTGAATAATAACCTTGAAATTGAGCCGGTGCAGGAAAAATACTTTACCAGAGAGTTAGTCTCAGTCTGTAACTGTTCAGTCAGATTGAGCTTTGGCTTGTAGCAGTGTGTTGGAAAGTTTTTCATTGTTTTTCCCACTCCCCTCTTGTGAAGGGTCTAGAAGATGTAGCCAAAATGTATTTTAGGCATTGCAATGCCCAGCTCTTAGATAACATATAACCTAGGTGAATCCCCAGCTCTGAGTAGGTGTCCAGGTCTCTAACAAAGTATCCATCTGCAGCATCGCCTCCTCATTGCCTACCTGCTCTAGGACTCCATGTTCAAAAAATATTGATATACTCTGAGGACTGTCTCATTGTCTGACTTCTGTTTGCTGCCATATGATGCTTGGCACCATCTTGCAAAGACTCAGAGTCAGGAGAAGTTGATTGCTGAGGTCCTTGCCCTGTGGCATACTCTGATCTTGCACCCTGGACTGGACAGAGGTGGTCACATGTGTGTATTTTGGGAGAACAAGAGGCACTATCTGGTCCTTAGATATTTTGTCCAAGTGTAACAGAACCTCTGAAAGGTGATTCAGCTCATCCTGAGGTGGGTATCCAGGGCAGAACAGATTGATTATTCTCTGAGGACTTTTCTGGGCACCACCAAGCCCTTGAGACTTCAACGTCTGGTTTGTTCCTGGTCCAAGAAGGGGATGCACTGTCTCAGCACTTTTGCTTAGGGTCAGTGAGAGAAACCTGAGGCTCTGGAGAACTTTGGATGGAGGTGGTTCAGAGAGAGCCGCAAGGCATCCTGAGGATGAGCAGAGTTAAATGTTCAGGGTAGAAACCTACTTGTCCCTGCAGCTCTTGCCCCCATTTCCTCACATTTTGTAGCGTGTTACCCCAGAGGATACTGAATCCAATGCCTTTGGCAAATGTTGCATTTGCATTAATATTTTAGCTAATAAAAGAGAGAAAAACTTTGCAGATGTTGCACTGAATTGCCAGGCTGGTGTAGCAACATGGAATTTCTACATAAGTGACATAATTAATTCTGACTAAATGAAGCTACATTTCTAATTAGATTTGAGTTTCTCCGTATCTCGTATTGCCTGGGCTTTTGGAGCAAGACTTTGCCATTTAGTGCTCAGGGCAGCTTAGTCCTGCCAGAGAGGCTCAGGCTATGTTTTCTTCACATCACTTTGTTCTAGTTTATCTTTTATGATTTCATTTTTAAAAGAGGTTTCGGGTTTTTNCAACAAAAAAGCTGCAAAAAAAAATTTAAGGCAAAACTGTCTGGCTGAGAAAGCACAGCTTGCATGTCTGCTGAGAAGCAGTTTAAGGTTAGACATCTGCCTTCTAATAGGTTGCGTCTGGACACAAAATGCCAGTGTTCACCAGTAAGCCTCAAGAAATGCAAAGAGCCTAAGCATAAATTTTTTAAGGTCTTGTATAAATCATGCATTTTATTTCCAGGTGCTTTTAGTCCTGAAAACAGATCTTCCCCCTCCTTTGGGAAAGAAACTAAACAAGACAAAACAAAACCCTAGAACATTCCTGTGGAGATTAAAAAAAATCATAGTACTTTATGAAAAAAGAAAAAAAGTTATGGGAAAAACTGATTATTTCTGATGAGCTCTGGCACTGGAATTTCATAGCTCATTTTATCTAATGGGCAGAAAATATTTCACCTTTGGAGGACTCCTCAGCTTTCAGTGTTAACTTTTCCTGAGGTACCTGTGAGGAAGAAGCCTTTCTCACCCCTAGACAACAGACATGGACTGCAACTGATGGAGTAAAAAGAGTTTCACAGGCAGATCCCCTCATGTGTGGGACAGGGAGGGGAATCTCCCTGTCGGGACTTCCCAAGGATACTCTGATATCCTTAGCTGCCTTTAGCAGCTCCACCCACAGCAGCAAATGAAATGGGGGAGCAGCTGCTTTTGGCTGAGGCCAATTTGTGCCATTTAAACTTGTATTAATCCTTCTAATCCCCAATCCAGGGTGGCTGCATCCAAATCACCCACTGGTCCCTCTTCTAACCTGTGCCTCAAGCCCTGAGACCTGCCCAGGTCTGGCCTGTGCCAATAATCCACGAGTGTGGATGGAGGAGTGGCACTTTTGAGACCCATGTCCTCATTTCATTGTTTTTCTCACTCCTCATTTCAGAGAATGAGTTCCTGACAGGTCCAGAGATGAGGAGAAGGCAGCAGAACTGCTCTGGATGCTCAGATATAATTCAAGCACTAATTCCTATTGCTGGGTAATCTCTAAGAGAGGTGGACCCAGACCCTCTTCCCTTGGAAGGGCTGCACATCAGTCTGAGGCAGCAGCTGCTTGGGTGACTCTCCAGTCACCTGGCAAATCGAGTGTGACTCAGATCATCTCCTTTGCCTCCAGACAATGAGGGGAGGAAACCACAACCAGATGGGAAAGAATGAGGAGAAATTCCCATGTCTTGGTTTCTCCAGCCCCTTACAATGAAAGCAAGGATAGAGGTGGTACCATGAGGAGCTGTCTGCAGAATAAGCAGACGTGGAGGAGAAGGGTAGGAGAGCCACCAGATGAGGTTTAGCTTAATCCCCAAAGGGTAAAGCTCCAACTGCCTGGGGCATTGGGACCACATTTAGCTGTGAAAGTGTTTAAATGAGTTAATCGTAGCTAAGCTCCTTGTTGAGGATTCAAAATCTTTTCACTGAAAAGCAGATCATGTTAATCCAAATAAATTTCTCAAATCCACTTTTATTCAGATTATCAAACTTTAGGGCACATTAACTGTTCTCTAGCATGTATGTGCAGGCTACATGGCAACTCTCTGCTTGTTAAATCTTTTAAGCATCTGGATTGAGGGACAAAGCAGTGTTTGGATTAACTCTCTCCTTTCATGCTCTCTCTTTTTTGGGGTTAATTTTGTATTCAGTTATGAGGATGGCCTGGCACCTGATCTTTTGGAGATGTTTTTGGCAGAAGGGGGATGAATCACCCCAATTTAAAGGAGTTGTGAATCATGTGAATTCATAACTTGCTTCAGCCTTCCATTTTACAATCAGGACAAATCCTGGAAGCCACACAATCCTGTTGATCTGTGAATGGGCACTCAAACCCAGGCTATTTGAGATCTGATTCTGGATGGCCATCTTCTGGAGCAGACATCATTTGCAAAAGCTTAACATCATGACCAAATATCTTTCATAGCTGGAGAAGCTATTAGATTTACAGTTTTTTGAGGCAAATTTCGCATTGGTTGGAAGTACTGATCTGGCCTCTTTTGACACTCCAGTCCTGTAGACTAGGGGAGAAGGACTAAAAATTTTCTCACTACCTAATGTGCTGTAAACTATTTATTTAAAAGCAAATGTCCAGATGTGCTAAATAATGCAATGGGCTTGTCCAAAACTCCCATTTCTGGGGCCTGCATGAATAATGCATGCTAAAATAAAATGGACAAGAATTTCTAAGTTTGTTTAGAACTGAATTAAGTGCTGATAAATTAACAAACACAGTAGTCAGTGCTGGTTTGGAAGCTGAAATGTTCTGGGACACCGAACAAAATGAATCACAAACATTTCATGTGCTGAAATAAGCATCTGCAAAATGTCTGCATTAGCATTACTATTATGAATTTAGTCTGAAGAGACTTTCAAGCCAGAAGGGGCCACTGGATCCACTTGACTATCTCCACAGCACAGGGTGTAGAGTTACACTGAATGATTCCTGTCCTGAGTCTTCAGGCTCTGGCTGAGCCAAAGCAAAGGGAGGCAAAAAGGAAAAGATGAATATTTGCAATGGCTTGGATGAGAATAGAGAGAGGAAAACTTGAGAAGTGGAGGGAGATGAAAGGTGAAGCTCCAGATCAGTATCTGGAGGTCACTCACCATATGTTGGTTTAAGGTCTAAGGTGCAGCAATTGACCTGCAAAGCAGTGAAGAAAGTATTTCTGTCTGTGGCCATCACTCACACTGCTCAAGCTACTGTCTCTTCCCATCTTTGACTTACTGCTGGGGAGCCAATTCCTTTCCCATGAGCCATCACATTGGAGCAATAAATCTGAATTGTTTCTGGGATCAATTGACAATTGCAGGCTGGGAGAAGGAAATCCTCTTTATTTCCCTTTCACTGAAGTCACATAGTCCAGATAACTGGAAGCTGAAATTAAGGATGGGACTACACCAGAGAGTTCAGAGCAGGATGTGAGTTTCTCCAAAAGATGGGAGTGTTTGGAGGCAGGCTGAGCCAGAGATGCAAGAAATGAACATATCAGGAAATATATTCTGGATATCTATTTTGGAAAAATGTTCATTGTCACTGCAAATTGCCAGACTGACAAATCCTGCTGATTCCACAGGACGTCCCTGCAGACATATCTCAGAAATACCCCATTAGCTTTTTCTTCTACTTGAGAGTTCTCCTCTTGCTCTGTCCCTCCATGGAAAGTCTCACAGACAGCCAGGAACTGACAGAAACTTTTGTGTTGGAGATACCAGGCTGAGACCCCACGGCCAAAGCATTAAACTAAATCACCGAACACCAAACCTCCTCACCACTCATCTTGCTTCATTAGGCTTGTGGTTTAGTTGAAAACCACAAATGGAAAATAGAGATAAACCAAAAAAAAAGGGAAAAAAAAAAAAAAAGGAAGAAAAGGGACATTTTTGCAGAGGCAGGAATTAGGGAGATCTGTTGAGAGGTTCCTTCTGACTCTTTTTCAGAATATAATTTGAAACAGTTTCCTTATCCTCACAATGCATAGGTGGTCCAAATGAGATTCAACTGCACTTGGTGCCAGACTGGTATCCTGATTAACATTTTCTCTGCCTGGGCAAAGGAAGGGTCTGGCAGCTATGGGGGTGTCTGCCACAACACCCCTGGGCTCTCAGTTTATCCTGCTACTTAATAGGACCCTGTAGTGGGAGACAATCTCAACCCAGCTGCAGCAGCAACCTAAATATCCAAGGCAGGCAGGAGAACCAGGACTTTTATTCCTACCCTATAGACAGGAAAGGGAGACCCACAAGATGAAAGCCAGCCTTGTCCCAGGCTGCATCCGAAGCAGGTGGGCTGCAGGTGAGGGGGGAATCTGTCCCTCTGCTCTGCTCTGCTGAGACCCCACCTGCAGTGCTGCATCAGCTCTGGGGTCCCCAGCACAGGAAGGACGTGGACCTACTGGAGAGAGTCCAGAGGTAGGACAGCTCTGTGAGGGAAGATGATTGCATGGATGAAGCACCTCTGCTGTGAAGAAAGGCTCAGAGATTTGGGATTGTTCCGCCTGGAAAAGAAAAGGCTCCAGGTGACCTAATTGTGGTCTTCCGGTACCTGAAGGGAGCTGACAAGAAAGAAGGAGACAGACTATTTACGAGGGCCTGGAGTGATAGGACAAGGGGAAATGGCTTCAAACTGACAGAGATGAGGTTTAGATTGGATATTAGGAAGAAATTCTTCCCTGTGAGGGTGGTGAGGCACTGGAACAAGTTGCCCAGAGAAGTTGTGGATTCCCCAGAGATGTTCAAGGCTGGGTTGGAAGGGGCTCTGAGTAACCTGAGGGGTTGGAATTAGATGACCTTTAAGGTGTCTTCCAACCCAAACCATGCTGTGATTCTATGAGTACCTTGGATCCAAATGACTGGGAGGACTGAGAAAACCAGAGACCCAGATTCCTGCTGGCAAACCAACATCTGATTCCCACTGGTATGTGTGGAAATTCAGTGTCTGTGTGTTATGGAAAGCAACAAACTGAAATACCCTGACCTGAGCTAACCTACAGAGGCCTGGCCCAGTGCCCCAGCTGCAGGGTCACCTCTGCTGATTGGCTAAGTCCCAGTTTCTGTGTACCTGACGCCACAGGCACTCAGATATGGCCCTGCTGACACGCAGGTGCAGCTCAGCCTAAACCTTTCAGCCCAGCTTGGCTTCAGCCTCTTGTAGCACTAAACCACCTTATGGCCCCTGCTTACAAACAGGTCCTTTTTTTCCCCCTGCAAGAAACTCCTGTTCAGTGTTTGGTCCCCTGGAGCTGCTGTCCTGCAGTACTGGTTCTGTTTCACTTGAAAAGTCAGCTAAGAAATATTTCTCTACTGTCCTCTCTATGCCTACTGCAATTTATTAAGTTATGCTTCAAACATTTCAGATCACATTGGGCTGCAAGGCATTACACAAAATAGGAGCATTTTGCTTGCTGAGTGCCCAAGATGTTTCTTTGCTCATGGGATTCATTGTGATGTTTGGCGTGTCTCTCATTCAGTTTATATTGATGGGCAAATATCCTGGTTCTTTTATTTTGATGTAGATTGTTTCCTGGACCAATCCCATATTTTAACTCCGTAATAGGAGAGTGGGTGGAAGCAAAGAACCTGATAAAATCTCCCTTTGCTGTCGGTGAATTTCTGAGATGTTTTCTTCAGCTTAAGTTTTGAAGATTTTATTATATTGTGGTTAGGAATCCACATTTAGTGCCACACTGTTTGATATTGAAGAAGCCCTGACTGGGGTTTGCTTTGGTTAGAGACAGGAGGATGCCTGGAAGGCAAAGGGGAAGTTTCACTGAAGTTCATGGGTATGTCCAGTGTGCAGGGATCATGTGTTCACATGGACACACTGGAATGGCAGGGAGCTGACTTTTACTATGTGTGAAAATTATCTGTCTTCAGGTTTGAGTTGAGATTTGGAGATCCTTTCTCTCAGAGCTGGACAGCTTGCAATGGGGTGGCTGCAGAGCATTCCTTGGATATTAGAAACAAATTCTTCCCTGTGAGGGTGGTGAGGCCCTGGGACAGGTTGCCCAGAGAAGCTGGGGCTGCCCCATCCCAGGAATTGTCCAAGGCCAGGTTGGAGGGGGCTTGAAGCAACCTGGTCTGGTGGAAGGTGTCCCTGTCCATGGCAGGGAGTTGGAACGAGGGGATTTTTGAGGTCCCTTCCAACTCAAACCTTTCTATGGCTCTGTGATTTGCCCCTCTCTGTGTTGAATCCCCTTTGCACAGACACCTTGGCCACTCATCTGGCAGTGCCTGAACATTCCTGGCATCACCAAATCCTGTGGGAGCATGTGGGAGAAAGGAGGACAGGTGGATGGAAGCTGTCCCCAGGCATGGAGGCCTTTCCACAGGCTGCTCTTTTGGAGCTGCTGAAGTTCACAGAGCTCTGCTGGGGGGAAGAGGAGTGAGGGGGATGCAAGTGAGGCTGCCATATGGGGATGTGTATAATGCTAAACATGTGCACTGATCTTTCCAGTTATTCACTGGAGAGCAGAAATGTCGTGCTCCTTGTGAGCTGGGGCGGGAGGGGCCTCACGTCGGAGCTGGAAGCGGAGCCAGGGCCCGTAATGGAGTCCAGAAGACGAACTTCCGTGAATCAAAGGCACGCATGTTTATTTACAGTCCTGCCAGCAGCAGGGAAGCCGCCCCAACAAGCTCATAAACATATTTACAGGGATTTCACAGCAAGGTTTGTAAGGAACAATAAAGCAATCACTCAGCACCTCTGCTTAGGAGCTCTTTATGGCGAGCAGTCTTACCCCGAGCCGTGAGGCGCTGGCTGAGTCGCTCTTTACAAGGCCTCGGACCCAGCCTGCTTCACTGAGCTTTATTGCTTTTCTCTCCCGGAAGCTTTCCCAATTCCCTCTGCTCCTGTAAGGAGCTGATCTGTTCTTTAACTCATCTGGGATGGGAATAAGGATAACTCAGCTGCCCTTCCTTCTCCAAGGGCTGGAAAAGCATCTACCTTCTGCATGTATTGTCTTTGAGTTTCCACATTTTTGCAGATGTGTGAGCACCATGTCCAGTCTCCTGTAACCATCTGCTCTCCAAACACCAGCACTCACCAAGGAAGCTTGAGAAAACCCCAGGGTGTTCTCCCAAAGACTGTAAATCCATGGCCCTTGGTGCTTGCATTGGTACTTTACCAAACATCTTATAGCCATAGCACTTTACTTCACCTCTGGGCTCAGAAAAGGAACCAGATTAGAATTTTCTAATCAAGTTTTCAAGTCCAGGGGATACTTGCTTTCTGCATTAATTGTTTTCCTTGAGGGGGACATGATGCCAGAGGTAGAAAATCCCCATGGGCTTAGCACCACAGGTACAAATAGGGCCAGAAGGAGTGGATTAAAGCAATGCAGGAGCACAAAGGAAGGAGAGCAGAAGAGCCAAGGGGGAGGAGTGTTTTCCTCCTTCATCCATCCCTGAGCTGCTGGCCATCAAAGCACACACTGTGCTGCCACCTCAGCTTGGCCAGCAGCCTGAGCTGCAGTGTAGAGCCTTTGGAGCCTGTGCAGGGCTCCTCCCTCTGCAGGGCACAAGGGTCGAAAGGGACTGTGGTGGTATTTTTAGTAAAAAGCACAAAAGTATGTGGGAAGGGTCATGAGTTGTCCTGTGGAACAGCAGCTGTTTCCCAAGACATCCTGTAGGAGGACTGATGGTCTGGAGGAGGAATTCTGCCAGGCTCTGGCACGGACAGAACCCCTGGGAAAGGGCCGGTCTCTCCGCTGCCTTTGAGAACAAGTGCTTAGAATGAAAACAAACTGAAGGGTTTTAGTGGTCCCATACAAGAGGCAAGCTGGGCCCATTGCAATTTGGATATTCTTCATGACTGACACAGTTCAGAGCCCCATTTTATTTTATTTTGTTTCTACAGCATCCAGCTAGTAGCATGACCTCCTTGGACCTTTAAAAATGGCCTGTGTGTTAATAGGAAGAAGGAATTTTGGCCAAGGTTTTTATTCTGACTGCAAGGTGAGGAATCATTTGGGTTATTGGGCTAGTGCTTGGTTTCCTGAACTGGTTGTTGCTGCTCTTTTTTTAGAGAAGAATGGGCAATACTTGGACCTAAGGCTGGAATCAGAGCTGGGAATGAGAGGTTAAGGGCAGTGGAGAGGCTCCAGATGTAGACAAGTCTAGTCCTGGCTTTGTGAGTCATGGCCCTGCTGGGAATTTGGGTTCAAGTTCTGGGTAGTCTCCTCCAGCATCCATGGTTCTGTGCAGAGTCAGCTTATGGCATACTTGAGCAGAGAATCATATAATGATTAAATCTGGAAAAGGCCTCCAAATCCCTCAGTGCCTCAACCACATCCATTAAATACCTCTGGGGAGGGTGACTCAGCCTGTTCCCTGGGAAGCCTGTTCTAATGCCTGTCAACCCTTTCAGTGAAGAAATTTTTCCTAATATCTAACCTAAACCTGGTGCAACTTGAGGCCATTCCCTGTTGTCCTGTCCCTTGTTACCTGAGGGAAGAGACTGACCCCACCTGGGTCTTGTGCTTTGTCTGTTTTAGTCACGTGCAAAACCCTTGGGGGCCTTTTCATTCTGCATTTTGGGACTGTTACTGCAGTTCCCAGCTCATAGTCCTTAGCTAACAACTAACATCCATGGAATCACATATGGGAGTCTGGGCAATGCCAAAAAATTGCACTATTTTGAAGGTCCTTTTCTGACTTGGCTTCAGGGTTTGAGGATATCTCAAAGTAGGTGTCTGTGATTTCCAGTTTCTAAGTGTCTAAGCAATCTGAGCAAAGTTACAGTAAATCACTAGTAAAATACTATTGGAGACACATCTCTTGTCCCTGCTCTTTGCAGGAGAGGTTGGACTAAATGACCTTTGAAGGTCCCTTCCAACCCAAAATATTCCATTGTTTAATGAATTTGGATGCCCTTAAAGAAGCTAAAGGTGCCAGGAGTTCTAAGATGGGTATTGATTACAAGCAAGGGTCTTGTACACCATGTGGATGCATGCTGTTTGGGAAGACAATTTTCCATTAAACTATCCCAAAAATATCTGAAGTATTACCAGATTAAGATATGGTACAGTCATGTTTGTAAAAATGGTCCTGAAATCCTGCGTGTGTGGTTGTTTTTGTTTTTGTTTTTGTTTTTTGTTTTTGTTTTTGTTTTTGTTTTGTTTTTTAATGTTGCCTTTATTTTGAATCATTACTGATATGTTTGATGATTTGGTGGTTTTGCTTTCATTGCTCTGCTAGGGTTTTCCTTGTTTTCCTGCATTTTTCATTGATTAGGTGCCAGTGAAGTGAGGAGTGGGTTATTGATGTGAAGAGTATCAGAGAGTATTAGATTAGAGCTGTTCAAAGGGAAACAATTTGGGCAATTTCTATTCTATTATGAAATTTAGGGCATTGTATTTTCATCCCAGAAGGGATTGGAAAAAAAAAACAAAGGAGAAAATTGTGAGAAATTTTTGCTAGAGGAAAATATCTTGTCAGCTGCTTCACCCTCTACTGAGGATTCCATTCAGTTCTGAAAGAGCAAACATCTCCTATTGAATGTCACCAGTCAAGGATTTCCTTGGAGACTACAAATGCGTCTTTAGAGCTTGAGAGATGCTAAGAAGACAGTTCTGCAAGTATTGTTGAACTGGAGGTTCACATTTTACAATAATTTTTTAGAAGTTCCTATTCTCACCCTGAGAACCCTTGCAAATATTTTAGGAGCAAGAAGACATTTGGCCAAAACCACAAAGCTGCATGAAGGCCATGACCTCTCAGGTAGCAGCTCATTCACTCCAGGGTTGTTTGAACTGTGATTTAAATTTAAAAAAATAACAAATTGCTTCCTGAGGTCTGTTGAGGCATTAATACATCCTTTCTCCTCCTTGGAATGAGAGCACAAGCCAAACAAAGGTGAGAAAATACAGTCTCACTGTGCATCTCTTCTGCAGAGGAGAAGAATAATTGTTGCCTAAATTCAGTTTAATCAGCACTCTGTCCCTTGGTCCCAGGATTTGCTCTGTATCAGCCAACCATAAACCCCTAAAGAACGGGGAAAAAAGTTATTTTTGGCTTTTGAATTGCATAATCCTTCAGGTGAGGTGTTCAGCAGACGACAGTGCAGAGGGGGAGGCAGTGGAGCTGGCTGTGCAGCTCATCCCTCTGCAGAGCTGAACGTGCTGAGCCCCGAGAGCCGTGGTGTTAATGGGCTGTAGCACATGGGAAGTGAGCAGGGTGAGTGATAAGGTCTGGATCTGGGGTCTGACAATTCCCTCAGGTGCCTGCAAGATCCAGTGTTTCTGCCTGAGCTGTTAAAGGGTCTGCTGCAGAAGACAGACTGCATGATGATTAGAACCATCTGTTCTTTGCTCCTGCCACAGAAAAGTCAATATTAAGGACTCACAAGGGTTCCAACGGGGTCCAACCTCCCCTATTTGCTGGTATATACCACATGTAGCACATCCATTTCTGAAGTGCTCTGCCAGTGTGTGTGACAGGCCACCAAACAGGACCAGTAAACTCTGCAAGCCCTGGAGAAGTTATGTCCTGTGTGACCCTGCCCAAATTCACTAAATCCTTTGAATAATGTAATTCATGGCTGGAGCTCCTCTTGCTTATTCCCATCACAAGAGGGAACCTATGGTGTAGGGCTTGCTCATGGCCAAAGAGACCACCTGGGAAATCCATTTCCACATTTGACTGTCAGAGCTAGGAAGATGGGAAAGGGCCATACCTCTGTTTCCCAGTCTGCAGTGTCAAGCTAGTCGTAGAATCATAGAATAGTTTGGGTTGGAAAGGACCTTTAAAGGACTTCTAGTCCAATCCCCCTGCAATGACCAGGGACATCTTCAGCTAAATAATGTTGCTCAAAGCCCCATCCAACCTGGCCTTGAATGTTTCCAGGGATGGGGGGATTTCTACAACGTCTCTGGGCAATCTGGGCCGGTGTTTGCCATCCTCAATGTAAAAAACTTCTTCCTTATATCTAATTTAAATTGCCCCTCTTTCAGTTTAAAACCATTACCACTTGTTCTATCACAATAGGCCCTGTTAATAATTTGTCAACACCTTTCTTGTAGACCCCCTTGAGGTACAGGAAAGCTGCTATAAGGTGTCCCCAATCTCTTCTCCAGGCTGAACAATTCCAACTCTCCCAGCCTTTAATCATGAGTGACATTGTTACGTCTCCATTATTCAAAACAAAACAAAACAAAACAAAACAACCAAACCAACCAAAAAACTGAAAAAAAAGGACATTCACCCAAGATGTCTAGTTTTTGGCTGCAGGAGGCAGCATATCTGTTAGCATGGTTTTGACCATGCACCAGTGTGGCTCCTTCCTTACACTGCTGACCTCAGGTGGTCCCTGCTGGTGGCACCACCAGAGTCTGTACAAACCCCAAGAGCTTTTTCCAATTTTGTGTTTGCCTGCCTGCCATATCAGCACTTTCTGCCTCTGTGTTGATGTCTTTACGCCCTTCTCCAGCAGTTCCCTGGCAGGGGTATCCAAACAGAAAATCCTCTGCTCTGCTGCTCGTGGAAATGCCCTGTGCCCTGTGTAATAGATGGCTCTGATCAACCTGCAGAATGGCAGATACTCAAGAGAAAAACCTGCTCCCAGATTCATAAATATGGATTATCTGTAGTCCAGGGGGAATAAAAAGCTGTTGGTCTGTGCTGTGCGTCATGATGACACCCCTCAGAAGCCACCTGGACACCCAGAGATCCAAAGCGTGGAAACCAGCCCTGCAGTGAAATGATGCCAAGCAGATTAGGAAAAAATGAGAAAATATCAAAATCCCGTGCGATGAGGCAGGCACTGAGATCCATATGCAGGCATCTAAATGAGAGATTTCACAGCTGAAGGTATTGAGCATCCAAAATGGCCATGAGAGAGGATGATATAAAACTGATGTGCAGATTCAAACAGAGCTGAACATCGACTTGATTGTGCTCTTATCTGCTAAATCAGAGCTTCTATTGCAAATAATTAGTGTCCCCATACTTAATGCATGTTATTCAACAGAGCAAATTACTCTGTTCCCCTAGGTCTTATTAAGAGCTAAAAGCAATTTTCAGCAAGTTACCGGCTTGAGCAGGCTGTGGCTCTGAGAGAAAACATGAGAAACTGTTTGTTGGCTCATGTAGAATAACATCCATGACTTTAATTATTAAGTTTCACCTGCTGCATTATTTTTTGTAGTTCAGTGGTTTAATAATAAACATTTTTCCCTGTTTGGTGATCCAGGCTTGGCACTGAGAAGTGGGTAAGATTAAAAATGAGTGAATTCTTGTTAGATTGAGCATCTTCCAGCCTTCCTTGGGTGCCAGGCACTACTTACTGATTTAAGATAGCCACTCATTCATGATGGGCTTTAGATCCAGCAAGAACGACTAGCTATGCCTCTAAAGCAATGCAAATTAAAGCAGGTATCTGTAGGGACAGCTAAATGCTATGTCAGCTCTCATTTTCCTGGAGAACAGGATTTTCCCACACCACCTTTTTTCTGCCCAGCTGCTTTGAATTAAAGCCAGCTCTTCATGAACCCATTTTTATCTCCCTGGTACCAGTGTAAATCAAAAGCTAACCCTGTTAATGTCACTGGTGTAAAATTGGAGGAAATGAGAGAAGAATTAGCCTGGGAAAAATCTAATTTGCTTCTTGTGCTCTGTCTTTCCAAGTTCAATCTAGATTAAAAATATTCACCAATGTATACAAATGGGAAACCAGCACAGCACACCATCTGTCTGGGAGTGGAAAAATCAGGGCTTTTTCTCTACCTCCCAGACTTGCTATAAAGCAAACAAAAATGGACAAGGCACTTCAGCACTTTCATGCTAAGAAAGCACAAGAAGAAAGCTGCACAATACTTATGCATTGCAGTTCAAGGCATCTGGTACAAGCCAGGCTTTGGAATTAACTGAAACCCGGGACCTGCAGGGTTAATGTGTGTTTACATAAGCACCAGAAGCTGTCATTTTAGTTCTCTTCCATGAATATTTGCCATGGCTCACATGTACAATAGAACTCTTTTCAGAAATGACATAATGTAGTGTTTTACAAAAAAAAAAAAAAAAAAAAAAAAAAAAAAAAAAGGGGGNAAAGAAGAAGAAAAAGGGGTGAAAATTTTCTTTTCATCCTGCCAATGGGAAATGTGTCTTATGTGCTTCAGCAAATTACTGCCTGGAGGCAGAACAAGCTCTTTGTAATACTTTGGTGCAAAAAACAGGTACCTAGTCATCTATCCAGCAGGGTCTCACATAACTGTGTCCTCTGGAGAGAGTTGGATGCCTTTGAACTTTCTTTCCCAGCAGTGCTGCTGCATGGAGTTACACTCCAGAATGCCATTCCCCTCTCAGGAGGTCTGCAACAGCTGCAGCACACGTTTTATGGGTTCTGCAGAAAGAAATAGTCCCCCAGAAATTACAGTAGCTACATTCAGGTGGGTATTTTGCTTGCCTGTGTATTCTTCTGACAGCCACTGACAAATGTGAATGCTGTGGTTGTAACAGGGCACGCTCGGCGCATCTTCCTCCTTATGAGGAGCTTGACTGCAATAAGTCACATTTCAAACAGAGTTTGGGTGAGCTGGAGAGGGGAGGGTGACCAGTACAAGGAATTTAATGCCTTCCATGAGGCAGGGGATGCTTGGCATGGAATATATATATTTAATGCCATGTCTCTGTGGGACAAAGCAGTGCTCCTGAGCTAGAGTTGTCCTAGGGACTGGAAACGCACAGAGAAAATGAGACTAGACCCTGACACTTCCAAGCCCTGAGTCACACAAACTCGTCAGGTCTTCTCTGCTTCATGAAAAGGTGAATTTTCCTGCAAAGCAGTTATTCAGGCAGCTGGGCTGGAATGCTCCTGCTCCGGCCTGGCCTCACACTGCATGTGATGGGTTCAGCCAGAGGGAGTGGGATGGCATTTGCCAGAGCAAAGTTAACCCATGGGAATATATTGAGGGGTTCATATCACAATGGAGAAAAAACACCCAACCTGTTCTTTTGGATGTTTTTGTGTAAATAAATACCTAACTTGGAAGAAAAAGATGCTGAATGAAGTGAAAATGGTCTTTGAAGTCTCCAAGGACAGAGTTGTTTGAGGGGTCATGATCTAAGTACACGACTGGCACAGAGTTTGTGGACAGAGATCTTAACTGGCCCTGCAAGACTTGTCTCACTCAAAAATCACAGCACTTAACATTCCTGTCAGTAAACCAGCCCTGATCTCTCGTTACTGGGTCACAGAGTGGGAAGGAAAATCCTTTCATCTTGCTATGGCTCAATTTGATTTTCCAAGTTTCCAGAGGATTACTGAAGTGACCAATGGTGCAGCCTTAGTGATCTCTACCAGCCTCCCTTGCACAGCTCCATGGAACTAAGAATTGGCTCCTCACTGAGGAGAGTTACTGGATAACTTGTGTTTCTCTTTGTCCCACTGTCCCACAGTAGGATGCACTTCTCAGGGAGGGAGATCTGGGTGTCTGTTTGCTTTGAAACTTCATTTTCTTAACCCAGCCTGGATTCAGTAGGGCAGGTTATTTAAGCTTTGTTTCCATGAACTACTTGTTCCTATGACCTTCTTAAGAGCTCTGAAAGCTTGTCAGTGTTTTCTGATATTTTCTCATAAAAATGTTGGTTCTCCCACTCTCCAACATTTTACACAACATAAATTCATAGTCACAGGTTTGGCTTGGAAGAGACCTGAAGGATCATCTCGTTCCAGTCAAAGTTCTCAAGTGTTAGGTGTTTGTCCCAGTTCTTGAATCAATGGCCCTTTTCTGTGCTTGTTGCCTTTGCTTTTTCAACAAGGTTTTAAAACCAACTACATGCAGCCTTCTTTCAGCCATCTGTAGATAGTTATCTCTGCTTAAATACTTGCCCATCAGATGAAGGCATCTCCACTCTCCTGTTCAGACTCTCTCAAGAGAGTTTTACCAGACCAGACTAATTAAATCTCATAAGACTTCTATCAAACCAATTCTTGTTAGAGCCTTGTTTTCATGTGGTGAAAATGTGGGTGAGCAAGTGACCTGGCCAAGGTAGAGGCCAGACTGGTGCCTAGCGGTCCCTCCTCTCTGGATTAGAAGGCAGGGTTGCCCACATGCCCTTTTGCCTTGAACTCCAGCCAAGTGACATGTTCAGTTCAGAAACAATCAATTTTATTGCTCTCCCATGTAAATAAAAGCTGCATATCGCCACTGGGTGACAAGCAATTTCCTCCTACTCCCCCACGTCTAATAAAGGAGAAAAATTGCAGATGACATCGCTGTAGACTGACATAGAAAACAGCAATTTGTGTATTTCCCAGGAGAAAAAAAAGAAAGATTAGGGAAGACTCTGCCTCCCTATAAAAACTGCAGCTGCACATTGCCGATGCAATGCTATGCTTGCAAATTGTTTCTTGGAAAGCTACCTTAATTTTTATTGCCCCAGAACACCTATGGAAGGAAGGGAGAGGAGCAAATGTGGTGGCGAAGTGCACCCCTTAGTGGGAATTGTTGCAGCCACCATCCCAGGCCTGACTGGGAGCTCTGAACAGATTTTTCATGCTCTCTGCTACACACCGGGATGCCCAGACCCAAAAATAACACCCTGCAGACCTCAAACCTGATTCTCTGTCATCTTCTTCTCTGGATGTAATAATGTATCAAAACAGGACAAGTCTACACAGGGGTGAATGTGGGGATTCAAGGGTGAAGCCTGTGGGTCTCACTGGAGTTCCCCTTCAGGCCAGCAAAGAAATCCTTGGCCACTGAAACTGGACTCTCAGCCACACCTGAGCCATCTCTAGGGCAGGATTAGTTTGGCTCAGAATTAACCTTTTCATTGCTAAAATGAATCTGCCACTCCTGTGTGCTGGGAATACAACATCCTTCAAGGTTTACCACAACAAAATGATGCCATTCTTTTCTGTCTGTGTGGGGCACTGGGTTGTGCCTGGTACTCAGAGCAAATTGATGCCATTAAGTTTTTTTGGAAACTTCAAATGTTTTTCATCTCCCCTAACTTTAGGTGTCAATCATGAAGACAAACATATGAATCAAACTCACATATGAACTATTTAAAGTGGGGGGTCCTGTTCCAGCACCTGGAAAGAAATGCAGCTTTGCTGGTGGTGCCAGTACTGTTCTATCTCAGGTACCTTCCTCAGGCCAGGAGGAACCACCTCTGTTCCCTTCATTTGACTATAAAATATCTTTGGCCAGTTCTGACAACATTATCTACAGGCAGATCCTGCTCCCTGTGTATCAAAGGTCAGTTTAATGCTCTCGTATGGTTTGTTTTATGCTCCACTGAGAAGTGCCACTCAGGACAATAAAGTATGGCAAAAAAATAAAATACAACAAATAAAGGAGGCAAGAAATCAAAGATCTTACAACAGAGAAGGACATTCAGCTAGCCCAGACTGCTCTCAATTAATAATAATAAAAAAAGCTATGTTTTCTGTCCCCATCTTGTCTCTTGACCATAAGGCAGCACAGCCTCTGCAGGAGTAGCCACTGAGGTCTGCCTGCAGCTGGCTGAATCCCTCTCCACCAAAGCCTCGACCTCAGAGCAAAGTAATTGTATTAATCCAGGGAAAAGCCCATGGCTCCATCTAGAGGGAAGAAGGAAATACTGGAGCTTCTGGATTGTGGTGTTTCATCTCCAGTGAGGAGTGCTGCTACCTGAAGGATCAGATGGACGATGGAAGGATGGAGATAGGCTGGAAGGAAACGGGAGGGCAAGTTTTTGAGGCTGGAGATGGAGAGAGGGAACTGTGAGAGGAATAAAACAGATCCAATTATTTTCTCTGTGGCTGCCTGCAATCAATAGTGCAGTGGCTCAAGGATTAGATTTGAAACAATCTGTCTGGAGATGATGGAAATGTCGCAGGCAAGAAAATATCCATGAAAGTCATCCTCTAAAGATGTGCCAACCTCTTGAAAAGTCTGAACAGTCTCTCTGTTTTTTTCCAGCTCTTTCACCTCCAAAAACTTACTGAAAGAATGGTGATTTCCTCCAGCAATCCTTCCCACCTGTCCTTTGGTGACACCCATATGCTATTGTGGCCCTTTTCCTGCCTTGTACATTCTCCAGGGTGCAAAACATATTTTCACCTTTCTAAGAAGCTCTGTTTTAATCAAACTGTGGCCAAACGTCAAAATTGGGTGTTGGGAATTCTATGGTGTGAAAACCAGCAACATTGTCAGGATCAGCTGGTATCTTGTGTTTATGTCCAGTTTACAAATGAGTGATGTCATCTGTGCTTGGCTGCTTCTCAGAGCTTGTGCAGCTCAGTATAAAGGCTGTTACTGAGCTATCCCACACTGTGACATCAGTCATCCTCATAACTCTGTGCACTTAAAGCTGCTGTGGGGTGCTCTGCATCCCTGTGTAGGTTCTGTCTGCAGCCCTTTTCCCGTGGCAGTGCCCCTGCTCTGGTGTTTTGGGAAGGACCCAGTGTGGGCCCCACTTAGCCAGAAGAAGCCCAGATCAGGGGGTGCAGCTGTGTGTGGGTAAGCTCAGGACAATTCAGTCCCATCTGCAGCAAAAATGAACCTCTGAACCTGGCAAGATTGACTTTGTCCAGAGCTTCTCTGCAGAACTGGAAGCTGGAACTTCCCATCCCTGTGATGCCCAAGAGGCACCAAAAAGCGCTGGTGCAGAGGTCAGAGCTTTGTGATCCTGCCTGGATCCATCTCCGTGCATCAGCCCACTCCAGCAGGTGCAGTGGGGGTGAGAAAGCCAAAGCCCTTGCCTGTGAACAGACCTAAGCCCCTTCTGCTGGCCAGGTTGTGGAATGGAGAAACCACCCTGATCACAGGAGGGTGAGGAGGCTGGCAAGGCTCAGAGAGGGTGGTAGCAGTTCTAGGGGTCCCTTCTGCATCACAGCAAGTCACACCTTCATGGTGGAGCCCCAGCTTTCAGCCTCAGTGTGCTTTTTGCTGCTGCTGACCTCCAAAAGTTCTGACCAAATGGAACAATACCACAGACACTCAAAAACTCTTCAGACATAAAATCATAAAATCACAAAAATTGGAAAAGTCCTCCAAGATCAAGTCCAAACGTTGAGCAAATACCCCTGTGCCCTCTAAACCATATCATGAAGTGCCACATCTACTCATTTTCTAAACACTTCCAGGGATGGAGACTCCATCACTTCCCTGAGGAGCCTGTTCCAATGCTTTACCATTTCTACAGTGAAGAAATGTTTCCCAATATCCAATCTGAACCTCTCCTGGCACAACCCGAGGCCATTACCCCTTCTCCTATCAGACATCTTCCAAACTATTAGAGGGAGCAGGGAAATGAGTGGGATCTGGAGGATTCTCCCTCACCGTGTATTTATGCTCTGTCACCTCGGTTCGGCGGTGAAAAGAGACCGAAGTGGTTGCAGTGGTGCGGCTGCATCGCCACACGGTGGCATGAGCTCTCTTCGGCAGCTGCTGGCGGCCGTGCGCTGCAGCACAGGCGCTGGGGCTGCTGCTCCACCAGCCCACAGCCTTTGGCTGCCTCTTGAAAAGCGAGGATGGGGTTTGGAAAAGCACAGGCAGCTGCAATTCCAATCAGAACTGCGGTTCCACTCGCCCATCACTTTAGAAGTGTACAGAGAGTCCAGTTCTGGCTTGAAGAAAATACGAACACCACGGAAATGTTGCTGAGCTGACATGAAATGTTCTGGTGTATGTGTGCAGTCAGATCTTTTCTGCATCTGCTCATCAATGGTACGGTCAACACCAGGGGATCTATGAATACATTCAATCCAATCCTACATTCATTTTGGTTTTTTTCCCCCATAGTCTTGCTGATGCAGGCAAAAGTCTTTTGAACATGTATTAAATAGATCTTTGCACAGAGGGGTTTTGCTGGTTTGGACCCACTGCAATGTATGTGTCAAATGAGAAGACAGAATCAGTAAAGCACAAGCTGCTAAAGAATTTTGTAAAAGTTTTAATGCTGGAACTAGTGCTGATCTTAGGATTATCTCTAAATCATCTTCAGTAGACAGATGCCAGTCTATCATTTTATTTTGCAATGCTGCAAAAAACTTCACTCCATGTGCTCAGGATGAGACCTGGCATTTCTCAAATGAGAAACTGCAGTTTCATTGATGTAAAAACTTTCCATAGGAACATGTCAATTCGATTACTTCATACTCAGAAAAAACCCACCAAAGCCAATGTGCTCAATTCCAACTATTATTGGCAATGTTCTTGGAATGGAACCCTGGGATTTTTTCAATTCCCAAATGATTGGTTTCTAAATCACTTTCATTTAACAATTAGGTTATAAATTTTAGCAATAGCCTTATTTGCCTTCCTAGGTAGGCTGGAATGAAAATTAGAGTGATTTTTAAGAGTTTGATTCCCAAGTAAAAAGGGAGGGAAAGGACTTTTTTTCTTTTGCAGGAGAAAAAACAACTGTGGTTTTCAAGGCAGTTTTCATTCTGAGACTGAAACTGTGATGAAAAGTGTTTGATAAAGATTGGGTGTGTATTACAGAGTCTGAGAGAGCAATTCACTCTTCTCTCCTGAATTCAACAGCAGCAGACTGAAACACAGCAGGTTTCAGGACTGTGAGCACTCACCACTTCTCACTGCAAGCACTGGCAGCCTCAGCAAATCTGGTAAGTTGGAAGGGTCTTGTTTTTCCAACTATGTAACCACAGCGAATGTTTAACTGGATTTGTTCTCAGCTTTGTTAGGAAATATCTGCTTCTTTTCTACTTTACATTAGCCTTGGTCTTGCATCCAGGTCCAGCCAGCCATCATCACATTTCCCCTTGCACTCTTTCAAAGCTTCATCACATTAAAATCCCCCTAAAAAATTCAAGTATTTGCTGGCTCACCAGAGAAGATGACTTGGAGAAAATTGACTACAGGTAAATGCATTGAAAGAAGCAATTAAAAAGCAGTTCAGCACCATTATGGAACTTCTTCCAAGTGTAATTCTTCCTGCATGAAAAGCCTATGATAAATGGGTTGCAGAAATGTCATCGTATTATACTGCCGTGCAATAATAATAGGACCAGTGGAAAAGTTCAGGTAATGCTGATATTGTCCTGGAACAAATATAAAATAAGTAACACAGGAGTCCATTTAATCCCATTTTTCATGATTCCATGGATTTCTACAACTTTAAAATGTAAGAATAACAAGCTAAGCCAAATACTCATCAGCCATAGCTATAGCTAGGCAATTAAGTGGGGACTGTTCATTTTCACTCACATGGCTAATCCTTCTAACTCCCTGCTTTCCAAAAGCACGGGCCATGTCCAAACTTTGTAGCATCAGGGATGGTCCCTGGTCTGTGCTAATCCTTGCACAGTGCAAACATGTCTCTGTTAGGAATAAATAATAAATGCTTAGAAACATAAAATAAAAAGAGGGGAAATACTGAGGGTATTTCCCCTGTTGAATTCAGCCTGGGTCTGGCAATCTATGGTTTTGTGATGTAAGGAACAAGATGGATTTGGTTTCTGCTTCATGTTTGAGTCCTAAACAGACCTGCAGCTACTGTTAATAGTAAAATTCAATGCTGAGTCTTTAACAACAAGCTTGTTGTCATGATTAAAAGATTATTTTCCTGTTTACTGACACCTATTGGCTGGGTGTCACTTTTGCCATTCTTCCTTCTAGAGCCACTGACCGCATCTGTGTCTGATGGGGTCCATGTGTTTTCCTTGGCAGCACTGCTGTCCAGGCTGTCACCACAACCTCTCAAGATTACATCCCTCTGCTTGTTCAGGGATGCAAGACCTGAACTAGGTGCATCCTAATCCAGCTGCACCATTCAATGTTCAATGGGCTCCTGCAAACACTTTTTTCCCCCCAAAATATTGCTGCTGTTACTAGACTTGATTTCTCTTTGAATTCTTTTCTAAGTCCAGGCATTTCCTTCCCAATGACATAGTAGGCACAGGGAACAACTAAAGTAATGTGTAGGATTTATTTACAAACTGGTAAAATCCACATGCAGAAAGGGGAATGGAGTCCCTGACTCTACTGCCAACTTCTATACAAATAATTCCCAGTAAAATGGAAGGCAACACATGTAACACTTGTATGTTGAAGTAAAAAATATTAAGCAGGAAATATTTATCAAAGTAGTGTTTTTGAAATCCTCCTTCTCTCTTTGATGTAGGTTCCTGTCAAAAAGTTAGATTCATGTAAAAGTTCTACTTTTGGATACAGGCAAGTTGACTCATTTTCCACTTGAACAGAGAGGAAATAGAGAAAGGAGCCTGCTTTTTAATAAGAACTGTGTTGGTTATTGTTTTCAGCTAGGATGGACAACATCTGATCTCCTCAGTCTGACGTTCTTCAGGTTCAGAAACTCCTTTTTCAGCTAGAAGTGCCTGAGCCAGCCAACTATTAACTAAAAACATCTGCAGGAACTACCTACTTCCTACTACTTGAAACCGTGAAGACAAGACCACAAAATTTATGGGGACAGAGAGAGAACAAGAAGTGAAAATTTGGTCATGAGGCAGGATTGGGAAATGGCAGTCTCTGCTCTCTGCTCCCAGGCTCATTTATAAAAGATTTCTAAATAAAAATCCATGGAACTCCTTGAGGCTCATGAGCACGGCTAGGAGAGGCAGCAGCCAACACATGTGGCATCTTGTGCAGCAGCCTCTGACTTCTCCCTTGGGACGTTTTTTGGGGGACAGTGCACAGGAACCCTCTGAGTGTATCTGCTGCTGCCAGGTAAGGACAAGGACAGGTCAGGGGAACCACAAGGCTCTGGGACTGAGGGAGCTCTCAAGGCTTCTACAGAGAGTAGTCAGCTGTCCCTGGCCCAGAGTGCATGGAGGCTTTGATTCAGCTGCCACTGAAGGGAGGACCAAGCAGCCTTTGAGCTGCTCTTTTCTCCAGGATGTACTACATTTTCTGCATTCAGATCCACACATGGAGCCCTTCTTGCTTGCCATAGGAAGAACCAGGTTGTGAGCCATAAAACACAGGCCGTGCAAGCCACAATCATGCAAGAAATCCTAATTATCTTGCCCTTTCTTCCAGTGAGCTCCTGACTCTTACAGAACCATGAACACAGATGGTTATAGGCATATACCTGTCTTTGCACTGCAACTGTTTGAATTTTAACCTTCCTCTTAATATTTTATAACAAATGTGCAGTTCTTAGTTGCCCTATTTATTTCTAGGTGACCATCAGGTGCTCAAATACTCTGGTCTGCAGTGAGAAGGAACATTATGAATGTCTACAAAATGACATTGCTGGCTTTAGCAGATGTGCATGTTTTGTAGTTGGTCCAGAGATGGCATTTCTCATATTCAGGAGGGCTCAGTTCATATAATGAATTAGTGATTCTATTGTACATCTTACAATATTTTACATAATTAAACGTGACAATGCCATTTGATATGGACAATTAAGCTGGTATTTGTGTGCAAAGTGTAATTAACAGTATAGACACTGTGCCATTTTGGAATTTGCTTTCAGTGAGTCTAATTACTTCACATAGCTAAAACACATTTGAAAGTTTATCTTTAATTTAGTTCTATCCTTTGCAATTAAACCTTTTAAGACAGCTAGATTAGAAACAGAATGTTAAAACATGAAGACTGCTAAAATGCATACCCAAAAGCTCCCAATTTTTAGGCTATTTCAATAACAGATACTGCAAAGAAATTATACTCTTTGCAGAAAATGCATTTTATGACTTTATAGAGAAACATTTTTCTTTGGAAGATCCTGGGGAAATGTACTTCCTGAGTCATATTCTATGTCTCTGACTTCTTCTCTGTACATCTAAATGTTCCTTTGAAATTACTGAAAGATTTATCTCAAAGTGTGCATCAAACTTGTTTTCCTAAAAAATAAGGGATATCATCTATAGCTGCAGTGATGATTCATGGATAAAAACTTGAGGTATTTTACAGCTATATTTGGAGTTTTAAATTAAACAGTGCCAGGGGTTGGGCATTGGGACTTGATTGTCCAATACATTTAGGGGAGACCCTTGATATTTCCCCCAGTGATTCCTGTGCGTGCTGAGGATTGTTATTTGCTGTACATCATCCATAATAAGCATTTTGGTTGCATTTACCCCCCCCCTTTTTTTTTTTTTTTTTAATAAAATGAGAATTTAGTAGCATGTCTGTGGTCATACTGGGCCAGTTAAGGCAATGTCACCAATTAGTCCAGAAGCACAGATGTCAGCTGCCTCTCACAACACTGGGCTTCCTTACACACTCAGCTGATGCCATAGGGCTTGATAGGTTGAAATGCAAGACTGTGCCAGGAGATGCAGAGCTATTGATTCAGCTTCTCCATGACTTTAATCTCAATATTTCTAAGTTAGGGCATAGCTGAGAATGGCATTAAAAAGAATTAGCTATTGTTTTTGTCTTA
Source organism: Chloropsis cyanopogon (assembly GCA_013400585.1). Taxonomy (NCBI): domain Eukaryota; kingdom Metazoa; phylum Chordata; class Aves; order Passeriformes; family Irenidae; genus Chloropsis; species Chloropsis cyanopogon. The sequence continues at coordinate 86,534 of WEZZ01038624.1, read as the reverse complement.
CATAATATTATTGAAACATACAGGCCAGAGTCTTTCAAATTGTGGGAGTTTTAAGCAGAGGCTCAGAGAGTCAGAACATTGTCTATCCACCCACTGCTCCAAAGAATGCTTGTAGGAGTCTGCTCATCTAATGAATCTAAATGTTTCCAGTTTAAATGTCTACATCTGAGCTGATTTTCTAGGCTTCTTTTATAGATAAGAGAGAAAAGCAAAAACTTCTTATCTCCTTCCTTCTCACTTAAATTTCCAAAACAGCTCAGATGACTCACAGGCCATTAAGTGCATATTTATAAGAAAACACAAGAAAAATTAACTGAGGAAAACTAGGCTGGAGCTGATTCCTGGATGTCACTTAGAGCACCCCTCTGCTCAAGGCAAGACTAACTGCAATGTAAGATCTGATTGCCACGGGCTCTCTGTGAACTGGTTTTTTTTGCTGGCCTAGAAAAGGGAGTGATTAGCTTAGACGTGGATGCTCATATTGCACATGTCCTCATGCAGGCAGGGGAACTCTTTCCCCTCTGGCTGTTTTTGTGTGTGTGCTTGATGAGTGCTCAGATGGCCTAGTCTTCTAGCAGCTGTCAGGAACATCTGGAGCACAATTAAAAGTGGAAGAAAAACTGTGATGCTAAATAAAGAAAAGCTATATATCAGCCCACCAGAAACGTGCACAAAGTTGAACTAGTTCCATAACAATTTACCAAAGAAACAACTCTCTTTAGAGAAGTCATGTTCAGACCTTTTCAAAATGCACTTGGCATGTCAAGTGCAATGATTTAGGGATGTGATTGAGTTTGAAATTTAAACTAAATTTAAACAGTTAGAAGTTTAGTGTCTGAATTTAGCTACTGACATAGGGGTGTGTATAGGCTCTCCAGGTATTCTAGCTGTGCTGGAGTCAGCAGAGTTGGAGACATTTAGGTGCCCAGTGACTGGGGCTGTGGCATGAATGTGTGTCTTGTGTCATTTAGGGTGCCCTAGGTTGTCCTATCTATAATTCCAGATGCAGAAGTCTTCCCTGTAGGTCTGAGGACTGGCTGGTGTTCTCCATGTCATTCCATGATGCTGGGTGTAATCAAAGGCCATCTAAGGTGTCTTAATATTGAATTATTTATTTTTCCACCCACCTGCCAGGCTTTTTAGTTGGCATCTGTCCATAAGTACCATCATTTCTCTGAGAATTGAAAATTGCCCCTGGAAAATGCTCCCTCTGGATTATCCACAGCCCTCATACAAGCTGCAGAAAAGTGCACAGAACATAAAGGTCTCCCTCCTGAGACCAACACAGGTAAGCAGGGTGTCATAATAGTGGAACTGAAGTCCTTAGGGACTTTCCACTATTCCCTGGGAATTAAAAAAAAAAGGAGTGAAAGGCTTAGTGAAAGCATCTGTGCAAAGAAATATAGCAGATACCAGTGCCACTGACAATTTGTCTACTGGTTAGTGTGGGTCCAGTCCCTGTATTGCTTTGCGTCTTCATTTGCCTTTAAATTAAATTGAGATGACACAATTTCTAAAGGCTTTGAGATTCTTGAATGGCAGGGATTTGTAAGAGCTGAGGAAAATTGTTTAAATGCTAAAAATAGGAAACAAGGAAAGATTTTAGTTCAAACTGCTGCTGAATCTTTTGAAAAAATAAATTTCTGAAAAAGAAATGCTGGGTAATTGAAAGGAAACTATGCTACAAAAGTTTTAGAAAAAAATAGAGAATCGTCAAACAGCCAGGAGACCAAAGGCAGTTATATGACTCCAAGTAAATAAAACACTCAGTAAAGTAAAATTTCACCTCATTCTTAGCTGAAAATTTTGCTTGTCTGATAAACAAATGATGTCTCTTTTTATTTATAAAAATATCAATAGGGTGTTATTGAAGAAATTACATTTTCATGCTAACTTCTCACTATATTTATGAATGTGCAAAACTCTGCTGGATTTTTAGAAATCTGGATCAACAAGAACTGGTTAGGAAGAATAAAAGAAACAAGATGCAAAATATTTCCCAATTTTTTACATTAGGGCCTCCACCACACACAAATATCTAAAGTACCTGGTCAGTTTTGAAGACTCTATTCTTCTCCATGAAATTCAGAAGTAATTCTACTGATATTAGTGGAATGAGATGATACAGCTTTCTCATCAGATGGAGTATGGGACCAGATCTTTACACACAAATATTTTTTTCCCCACTTTAACCAGTTCCGTAACTTCATTTGCCAAATGTAGTAAGATCCTCATAGTAAAGAGGTTGATGCACCAGCTGGATGAAAGCAGACAGTGGATTTGAAACTATCTGAATGGTCATGCTCAGAGGATGGTGATCAGTGGAACAAAGTCTTGTTGGAGTCTAATAACTAGATTTTTCCTTATTTTCAGCATGCTTGTAATTTTACACACATAAAGAATCCTACTGAAATTGGTCAAAATTCCTTCAGTATTTAAAATTATACATGTTTAAGTGCTTCAGATGAAAGAGCAATTCCAGATAAATGGGAAGATGAAGTTCAGTTGCACAGTGACACTTGGACAGGATATAGAAAAAATGCCTAATGAATTTATTGTGGAACAGAATATACTGCCATATTTGAATAAGGAAAGCAGATTTCATGACTGCCACAGAATCTGAGGCTGCTTATGAAATTCTAAAATAGAATGCATTTGAAATGCAGTAATTTTCTTTTTTTAATTGGATACCAGGAAGGAAGCGAGTTTTGCTGAAAGCGAGCCAGCTATTGGCATGCTTCTTCAGCAATCTATCATAGCTTTGCAACTTTATTTTCTTGTACAGCACAACATATAAAAAGAAAGCAGATACATTTATTTACCTCGAGACTTGTCTGAACTGCCCACACACCAGCACTGGAAAGCAGGAGAGCAAAGTCACCAGTAAGGTTTTGTTCTCCTCTGTGTCCTGTCCATACCTGGCAGACCTGTGGGATGTCTTGGATACCCACAGGTGTCTTGGATCGTGCTAGGCAGCTGTGCTCGAGCCAGAGCTGAGATCTGTGCAAATGACAGAAGTTGCTCAGACACTTCCAGTGTCACCTGGATATGGAAGGGTGATTGACCTCGATAGAAGGGTCAGTCTTGATGGCAGAATCATAGAGTGGTTAGGGCTGGAAGATCATCGAGATCATCTTAAGGATCATCTTGTTCCAACTCCTCTGCCATGTGCAGGAATGTCCACCAGGCCAGGTCACTCAGAGCCCCATCCAGCCTGGCCTTGAACATCTCCAGGAGTGGTGAATCCACAAACTCTCTGTTCCAGTGTCTCACCACCCTCCTAGTAAAGAATATCCTGGGCGATTCTATGCGCATTCCTTCATCTCCAGATCTCCAAAATGAGCACCTGCCTTTCCAGTGAAAGCAGGAGTGCTTGGACTTAATTGCATTATTTCCACAAATTCTCAGGAAGAATCCCTTCTTCCCTGTACTCAAGTCCTCATACCAGTTAATCCATTTTTAGGATTTCAAGCAAGGATATTTCTAAAGCAGTGGTTTGTTTTGGAGCTCCTGTGATATTCAGGAGCATAGAGTTGCTCCAAGTTTCTATAAATCTCCAGCTACCTGGAGTTATGCAGTTTTTCCAGCTGCTCATCCTTTCTGGGGACTAGAAACTATGCAGTTAAATGACAGACCTTCTGTAGAACTTTTCAGATTATTGGGCTAATATTTCATTCCTTAATTTCAGGTACTTGTGCCAATTATCCACCTGTTACCATGTTTTTTTTGTCCTGTTTCTTATAATACCTATTTTCAGTTGCTCAGTTGAAGCAAAACGAAACTTTCTATGCAAATTCCTCATTTATAACTATAGCATTTCATTCTGTAAATGGAACTAGGTCATGGAGCTTGTCAATATTTTAAGCATGTTAAGACACAAAGGGATTAAAGTATTAAATACATGCCTAGCAAACAAGAACACAATGGATGATAATAAACTTACATTGAAATATAATTTATTCAAAAATACATTTCTGAACCTATAAAATACATGTAGTTTTCTGGTTTTGTTTTTTTTTTTTTTTTTTTTTACAAAAGGTAGCCTGGTGAATTGAAACAGTAAACCTTTACTTGAAAGTAAAATACTGTTCAGCCTGGAGAAGAGAAGGATCTGGGGAGACCTAAAGCCCACAAGAAGTCTGGTGAGGGTGTTTTACAGTGGGAAAGAAGTGATAGGATAAGGGCTTTAAATTGACAGAAAGCAGGTTCAGATTAGATAGTAGGAAGAAATTCTTCATTTTGAGGGTGGTGATGCCCTGGCACAGGTTGCCCAGAGAAGCTGTGGCTGCCCCATCTCTGGAAGTTTTCAAGGCCAGGTTGGATGGGGCTTGGAGCAAGCTGGGATAGTGGAAGGTGTCCCTGCCCATGACATGATCTTTAAGATCCCTTCTAATCAATCCTTTCTATGATTTATTTCCTTCACCTGCACATGTGCCAGCTGCTATTGCACCTGAGGTGTTTATCCTGTTACTAAATATGGATGAAACCACGATTGATCCCTCCTGTTTTCATGTTAATTAAAATATTAAGGGTGAGGATCACCCCAGCTAAGCTTAGCTGCCTAAAAGCAGGCATCTAGTCTATACAAGGCATATGAGCTTTTAAAAAACTCTTAGAGTTGGGTGTCTCCAGGAGGTGAGATATCACATTGAACTAGACAGCCAAAACCCTTACCCAAACACATCTCATAGGTTACCTGCTTTTCTTCATCGCTTTTAAGCACAAGTAACACTTTTCACTTTGTAGAAGTTCAATCCTAACCTGTGTGTATTAATGTTGCTACTGTTCAAAGGCATATGCTACAATCCCAATCTGATTGGATTCATTAATGATTAAAAATAACCTCCTCCTGCATGGTAATGCTAAAGTCTTAGGATTTATGGGAGCTGAGGCACTCAGCAGCACAGGACAGGCTGGCAAACCCCAAAGTGATTTCTGTAGATATACAAGACAAACCTCTCTTAGACCATGTGTTTCTATTATATTCAGACATTGAGATAGAAAGAGGTTACTTGTGCAGACAGTGTTGACTTTGAGGAATTTGAGGCAAATTCAAGAGGAGATGTTAAGAATCAAATAGGCAGTGATCAGAGGCAACAAAATTGATTTAAGATTTAGGCAGGAGTCAAAAGCCTTTAAATGAAAGGGCCAGGAATTCTGTTTTTATGAATAGCAAGGTATCAAGCCAAGCAAGATAGAAGCATTTCTCTGCATTTCTTAAGATGACTCTGCAGAATTGCTAATCCAGTAAATACACAGACCAATACACTGCTCTTCCAGGTCCTTATCTACTGATCTAGGAAGGCAAATGTCTTTCCTTGTATTTTTGCAATAGAATGAAAATGTGCCAAGTTCAGACCAGAAGTATGAAATGTGTGCTGCTGAGACTTACATTAGGATATTAAGATAGTAAGTGCAGACCAGACAGCTCCTAAATAAGGCAGCTATTTTGATCTTTTTTCTTTCTATTATATCTAAAAATAACAATTCAGTGTAATTTTGTGTCCATGGCAGGCTCCAACATGATGTAAGGTGATAGCGCTGTTTATTTTCATTTTAGTTAGATTTTGGATTCTGAGTTAGAAGTGAGCTAAATATTGTTGAGCAGGGCAGATTTGGAAATACAAAGACAGGAATCCATTGTTAATCTCAAGATTTTATGCACTAAATGCTGTGATAGCAAAGTTTCCTTCACCATACTTTGCCCACCACGCTTAAAATGTGCATTGAAGCACTTTTATTGTTGAAGATGTTCCTGTCAACTGACAAAGATAGCAAGAATATTGTTTTCTCCTAAATAAAGCAATCTTTTGTTGTGTCATAGAAAGGAATCATATTGCCCAGTTCTTATCTCAAGTAACTCCTACCAAGATAATTTTTTTTAAATTAGGGTCTCACTAAGGGTTTATCTAGACAAGAGAAATGTGCAGGATTTGCAGAGAAAACACTCACTTAGACACAGGCATGTGAATACATTTTTAGAAACACAGGAAGATGCCTTTGAAGCATCCAGAGGGGAATTTCATCTGCCTCAATTTGGAGGTTTAACTTAGGCAGATGACTGTATGGAGTTTATATAGTCTCATTTGCTGTGTTATTTCTCAATGAGTTGTGACTCTTTGAAGTTCAGAGAGTTTCATGCTCTCTTTACTTCACCACACCATTCACAGCCTGTCTCTGCTTCCAGCACTTTTTAAATTCTGGGGACAAGGACAAAATGCTAAGAATCATAGAATCATTTAGGTTGGAAAAGAACTCTAAAATCATCAAGCCCAACCATTAACCCAGCAGTGCCAGACCCACCGCTAAACCAGATCCCTAAGCACCACATCTCCATGTTTTTTGAACACTTCCAGAGACAGTGGTTCCACCACATCCCTGGACAGATTTCTTGACAGATTCTGCTGATGCCAAATAACTTGGCACATGTGTAACAGACTTGGAAAGTGAAAGAGAAAATTAGTATATCCTAAGTATTTTTGGTCATGTTTAAACATAGCTTGATTTATTTATCAAGTCAGCCTATTGTAGAATTTTAAATTTGAACAATGATAATATTAGCACATAAATACTATTTAAAATCTAATATAAATATAATATAAATCTAATAACTAACTTTTCTGAAACTCACGCCTCTTTAGAGAAGATATATTAACATCTTAAAAATGCATTCAGTGAGGGTAGATGAAAGGTTTTCATTGCTCATACAGGTGTTGTTTTTAATTTAACTTGTCTCTCACCTTTCCTCAGAAATCTCACCCGCTTCTGCTGATCTGTTACAGCAAAGCTGTCAGCAAATGCCAATCAAATGCCAAATGGAAATAGTGCACACTGTGAAAAAAACTAAACTGAAGTGAGTGGGTGTAGAAGCCTGGGCAACCAGGAGTTTAAGCATTGTGATGTCTCAAAACCCAAAGATTGTTGAGGAAAAGGACGAGTTAGAGCAGGATCTGGCTGGAGAAAAGGCCATGCAGAGTTAGGGCAGCACTTGTCTTGGAATCAATTTCCCTGTTTTAGTCCATGGAGACTGCACAGCACAGAGCAGTGCAAGGGCAGGAGTGGGGCCAAGGAGTGGGCAAGACCAGGAGAGTGGGATTGGGAACAACCAGGACCCTGAAAATGCTCCAAGCCATTTCCAGAAGGATCCAGGAGAATGGACTGTGCATGATAACTCGTTTTCATGAGAAGTGAAAAGCCAGCCCCAGAGCAGGGAGAACTTGTCTACAAAAAAGATGACCCTCAGTGTTCAGGTGCTGCCCTCGGCCCTGGATACCCCAGGGTTGGGGTTTCACTTTCCTCTCCTATCTGATCTCTCTCTCTCTCTGTGTCTCCTTTCATTTTTTTATTCTTTTACTTATCTTACTATTCAGAGATAGGTGCAGAACAATACCAATTTCCTTGCTGAGCGTGTAACTTGCTAACAAAACTTGCAAAGCCAGTTGGATCCCTCTGGCTTTTGCTGTTCTATTTTGATCACAGGCATCTACAAATCTTGGGTGCTGCCTTTTGCTTAGGAATGGGACATGACAGTGGGGGATTCCAATCCCTCACTCAGGACAACCTTCATTTTAGTTTCAGCTTTGCTCCAGGGTCCCTGGGATCATAATCTGCCTCCTGGCATCTCTTCTTGGTTGAACATCACAAGGTCAATGTCCAGGTCATATACTGAACCATTTTAGAAGCAATTCCACATTTGTAAACATTTGTTCTTATGTGCAAATAATCTTTTTGAAAACAAAAGAAGTGAGTTGACCTAACGGTTTAAAATATTAAAATATATATTCTGACAAAACCATAGGTTTGATTTGTCACTGTTTTGTGTAAATTATAATCTTTTTCTGTGAAAAGCTGAATCAGATCTGAGATTGACATTGTGATATTTGGGTTTGTTAGCAATAAAAAAAGATCCCAATAAAAATGCAAGGAGTGAATGGAAGTTTTTATGTGGAAAAAACCAATACATTGAAAAAAGTTAAATTATATGAGGCCTGATGAGAACATTCTGTTTGATTTGTCAAAAAAGTTTTATTTGTCCTTAGCATGACTTTGGATTTTATTGGTTTGGAGACATCTGAAAGAAATTTCAGGTAAATATAAAATAGAACTCTTTCGTATTAGAGAAAACTTATATGTTTGACTTTCTCAAAGAGGTGCTTGACTTTCTCAAAGAACATCCTTTCATCCCAAGGCATTCAGAGAAATGTCCTTCTGACCAGCCTTCAGGGTGGTGACCAGGTAAATACTGATCTTGCTTCCCAAAGAAATCCAGATGTCTTTTCCTTCCAAAGCACTTAATTTGCTGCTCTGCAGACACCATCCTGGTGTCTTTGATCAGGCTCTGAAGCAGGAGATGGGGAACAGCCTGCAGCTGCAGGGAGCAGGTTACACTTGTACCTGCAAGCAGGAACTGAACCTGTAACCTCTACTGGGTGTTTGCAGTTCAGTGAGGGGCCCATTAGTTCAATACTTCCACTCACTTGCATTTTCCTCTTCACTACTACTTACCTTTTATTACTTATCTTATTTATTACCTTCATCAGGCAAAAGTGTCCCACAGGAAATCTTTCAGAAAATGCAATTTCTGCTATGGGAGAATTTATAGCCCACTGACATTTTAAAAATTGTCAACTAAGAGAACTACACAGGTGTCAGTTAATATACATTTTTAATGTCCTTAATGAATCTGCATACAGCACTTACAAACAAGGGAGTTAGGTTTATATGCACAATATATCTTGGAATTAATAAAGCACAAATGGACAAGTGAAATCAATGTGAAGAAATATATGCAATGTGTCTCGTGTTAAACACCATTTCTGGCAGAAGTCTGTGTCAAGAGCACCTTATAATAGTCTTTCTGTGCTATTCTATCTCTTAGCAATTCTTTGTTCCAAAATCCTACAGCAATACTGAAAATGAGAACTCTCTGCTCACACGAAATCAATGTGTTGCTTAATGGCTCATATGAACATCTCCATCAGGAAGAAGGGGGCCTTCCCATAATTGTTACATGTAGATCCTTTTCATGTGCCCTCATTAGCCCAGAAATATTCCTTGCTTCCAAAAGTAGGACTGCAGATCTGAGATAACAATACTCTGCATAAAACCTACCAGCCCAAATCCCATCGAATAACAAAGATCAAAAGTTGTTTTCATTCAGACAAGCTTTGAGTTGCTGTTTTACTGAGGAGGAAAGACTTGTGTAACTTTCATTTGTTTCAGGCTGAGTCCTTTGATCTGACATCTCCCTCAAACCTGCTCCAATGCCTGCTGTAATATGAAAGTTGAGAGTACTTTTTTTTTCTAGAAGTAAGGTGTTTTCTGTGCCTTTTGAAGCCGTCCATCCAAGTTCTGATGTCAACACTGAATTGCAGAGAGGAGAATCATATTAGACTTTTCTTGAGGCACAGAGTGAATTGACATAAATATGAGTTATCTGTTAATATTGTTGTTTTTGTTGCCTGGCCTGATGACTGTGACTCCTATCTCCAGTGCTGCCCAATATATTCAATCGAAAAAGAACTATGTCTTACCCTTTTGGGTAAGCTGTTGCCAATAATTTCTTTGAGTCAGTTGATTTATTTTTACCACTGTTGTTGTTTTCTTTGTGCTGATATTTCTGAAGCTTTTCCTTGACCCTGGAAAAACTATTTGAAATGAATGTATTTAATTTTTTTTTGTAGTGAAAATCATACTGTGACTTCAATTTCAAAATGAATTGATAAAAGTTAAGAGTGTCTCTATTTGTTAGAATTGCTCTTCATGACTATTTGCAAAAAGAGTAAAAATTTCTTAAATATCTTTTAACAGAGTGAATTAATATCTTTATTTCAAAAATCCATCATAATTACAATACCAATTCTTTCTTTCTTTCTTTCTTTCNCTTTCTTTTCTTTCCAGCTGTAGAATGAGATGAAGAGTTTTAAATTTTATTACAGGACAGCCACTACTTTGGGTGTATTTAACTGTTTTTAAAAGATTGCACAGTTTTCAGTTGCCAGTGCTTAAATAAAAGATCACCAAATAAAAGTTCTTCTTCAAAGATATTTTCTTATTTTTTCCAAGCCAAATACTCACTCTATTTTTCAGTGTAGAACCAGTTTCAGTGTAGAAACTGAGTTAGTTTTCAATCAAATTTTCTGTTTTAGAAGTATGGCTGTACATCCTAAACTTTATCTTCTTTCTTCCTCTGGTTTATTGTGATTTTTTTGTGCTGCTGTTACCTGAGAGCTGCCTGCTGAGACCACAACCCTACATTTCTAGGTGCTTAAAGTAAAGCAACCATCACCCAGAAAATCTTCTAATCCAAATTACGCAGACAAACAAAGCATGAGAAGAAATCAGTCTGATCCTTATTTTATTGCTCAGGCACTAAGGTGCATTGGAGATTAGTGGCAAAGTTCATATGGGAGTGTAAGAAAGATGAATTCTTCCCTCTCATGGCTGCAAGGCTCCCAGGGTTTACACTGAAGTACAGATTAGCCCTGGATAAGCAGGTATGAGCTGTGACCCCGTGGGTTCTGTTCCAAGGTGATTTCTCTGCTTGCCTCTCCTATTAGGAAAGTCTGAAACATGGCAGTGAGAAAAAAACCCAGAATTCTCTGTGGTAAGTATTAACATAATCACATAGATTATGTACTTCCCTTGCATTAGAGTATATTGTGACATATTTACTTCAATTTTCAATTTTTACATTCACATGCTACGAGGTTTCTATAACATTTTAGTGTTATATAATGATTTCTGAAGTGCTCAGAAAGTAAAATTGTTTTTCTGTCTCTCCCATCTAGACCCTTTGAGCATTGCAGGGAAACACTCATGGACTGACACTTCCCTCTGTCAAAATATATTTCCAGAGGAAAGCTGGGTGACTGCTGCAAGCAACTGTACTCTATAAAGAGTTGCTGGGAAGGTAAGAACTCAACTTTTGTATTTCTGGAGGGTTTATTTTCTGAATACTGATGGGACATGGCTCTACCAAGTAGAAACAATTGGCATTCACGTTGCCCATCCCTGAGATGAGGTCAGGTGCAGCTGCCAGCACTCAAACCATGTCAGCTTCTTTCAGTGGGAGGAAAGGGCACTACCTGCTTGATTAGGCCAGATAAGATCCTGAGGAATAAAACTCCTACGACTGAGGAAGTTGTGAACCCTCTGGGAGCAGGGATGGCAGCAGCTTTTACTTTTATTCCCATCCATGAGCTCAGGCAGCACAGTTATCTGTGCTTGCACTGGAGAAGTCCCTAACACAGCTTTGGATGAACTATCTCAGGGAAGATAATTTGCTCTTGTTCTCAGCAGGCTGAAATAAACTGATTCAAGCTCTGCATGGCTAAAGCTTGTTTTGTGTTTTGAGTATTTCTAATTTATTTTGCAGCCTTTCCTGTGGACTTGCCTCAAGTTGCATGATTTGATTTGCTTGTGCTATCCAGCAGGCATGTGAACTCCTGTGGCATTACAAATGGGGTAGATGGATATTTCTGCATGGAGCTTACAGCTTTGGAAATATCTGAGTTTCCTGCTTTTTAACCCCTTGTGGTGCAGACATATGAGCTTTTCTGAACAGGAGGGAAGGAGGCAATTGATCACCTTGCACACATGCCAACTTTCCCCTTGCTATGGGAACATAGTACTGCTAAGAGAAAAGGGCAGAACTATGAAAATGAAGAGTTTTACTCCCGACCTCCAAATTAGTGATGGAGCTTCCATTTTCTTGAGGCCTCAATATTCTCATAATCCTGCAAGAAAATAATAACCTGTATATGGTCTGGGAATTAAGTTGCAGGCCAAGCAGTTCTGCTGACTGTGCAGACAATAAATTTGGAGGCAGTGCTGGAGAGCATCCTCTGCAGCTTTCTGGACTAGGAGCAGCTCTCTTGAAGAAGGCTTTCTCAGGCATGTTCAAATATACACGCAAGATTCTTCTGAGATATCCACACCTGCTGAAAAGGGTGGAAGGTGGAGTGAAACTGGATGTGGAACCTCTTTTGCTCATTCTTGCTCTGGAAACCTGGTCCTGGCAGTGGGAAAGACATTTCTGTTGTTGCAAACAGTCATCAAATGTCTACTAGAAAGTCCAGAGGAGAAACAGGAAGATGATTAAAGGGCTGAAGCAGCTCTCCTGTGAGGAAAGGTTGAGAGAGTTGGGGTTGTTCAGCCTGGAGAATGGTCCAGGAAGACCTTCTAGTAGATTTCCAGTTAAGGGAGTTTGTAAAAAGAGAGCAAAGGACTGTTCACAAGGGCATGGAGTGATAGAAGAAGAGGGAATGGCTTTAAACCGAGAGAGGGTAGATTTTTATTAGATACTAGGAAGAAATTCTTCATCGGGGGGGGGACTGTTCACAAGGGCATGGAGTGATAGAAGAAGAGGGAATGGCTTTAAACCGAGAGAGGGTAGATTTTTATTAGATACTAGGAAGAAATTCTTCATCGGGGGGGGGGCACAGGTTGCCCAGAGAAGCTGTGGATGCTCCATTCCTGAAAGTGTCCAAGGCCAGGTTGTATGGGACTTGGAGCAACCTGGGATAGTGAAATGTGCCCACAGCAGGGGAGTTGGGAGGAGATGATCATTAAGGTCCCTTCCAGACCAATCCATTCTATGATCTCAGGCAAATTATGCAAATGAGTTCAATAATTACATCTAGAAGGCAGCATAATGTCATGCTTCTCTTATTAAGTCCTGCACTTCTTACTAACATATTCCTCTGGGATTTTAGTCTAGTAATACTATTCTAACCCTTACTAATGGGTGGGAACCCTTACTAATGGTTGATGGGCTTTTAGTGTTTTATCTGAGGATCCTAATTCTCCTTTCCAGCTTGTTTTGAACCCCTGTTTCCTATATAATATATGTGGGGACTGGTGCTCTTGAGGTTATTGCTCCATCATAACTTGCTCCTGACATCTGGAATGAATTAGAAAAGCAGCTGGACCAGCTTTTGAAAGAAAGGCAGTAGTTCACTTTCATAACAGGTTTTGCTGACCCAGTGATATCATGGATGTATCACTGACTTCCAGAGAAGCAGTGCAGAAGGTTGCTCCACAAATTAGGCATGAAAAATGCAGAGAGGCTTTTTTTCCTGCCTGGTTCAGGGATGCAGAGCAGCTGACTGGCTCTTACCTTGTCAGCAAGCTCCTCGTAGATGCTTTTATTGGCTGGGGTTGTCAGTCCCATGAAACCTTCAGCCATTCAGCCCCTGGGCAGACTGTGCAGAATTCCTTGTACTTGCCTCCAAAGTATGGGAGAAACATGAACAAATAAGGCAATATGGAGAGAAAGAGGCTTCCTGGAGCTTTTTCCTTGATTGACAAGTGTGATCACAGATAGGTTGGATGTGTCATCTCCAGCAGACAAACGGGAGACCCTGATGCTCTTCAGATCTGCTTTCAGCTCAGGCTCAGGGGGTCTCAGGTAGGTTCAAAGCCAGCTTTAAAGCTGTATGGCTTTAAAGCTGTGAGTGACCCAGGAGCCCTCCCCCATGACCGGGAAAAAAGCTGGAAAGGGAGCTGTATTTGTCATAGAATATCACAGAATACACTGAGCTGGAAAGGACCCATCAAGATCCAGCTCTTGGGGCCTCACACAGGACACCCAAGAACCCCGCCATGCGACTGAGAACATTGTCCCAACACTCATTGGACTCAAACAGGCTCCTTGGTGCTGTGACCACTTCCCTGGGGAGCCTGTTCCAGTGTACAACCACCCTCTGGGGGAAAAAACATTTTCCTCAATCCACCCTAACCCTGCCCTGTCTCAGCTCCAGCCATTGCCTTTGGCCCTGACACCGGTCAGCAGAGAGAAGAGATCAGTGCCTGCCCTCCGAGGATGTTGAACACTACAGTGAGGTCTCCCCTCAGTCTCCTCCAGGCTGAACAAACCAGGTGACCACACTCTGTAGTTTCTTGAATAGCCCCAGGGATGGTGATTGCACCACCTCCATGGGCAGCATGTTCCAAATGCTTAATCACACTTTCTGTGAAGAAATTCTTCCTGATGCCTCACCTGAACCTTCCCTGCTTGAGGCAGCTTGAGGCCAATGTACTCTTGTCCTGTCACTTTTACCTGGGAAAAGTGCCCAATCCCCAGTGGCTCCTTTCAGGGAGTAAATAGTGATAAGGTCTCCCATGAGCCTCCTTTTCTCCAGGTTAAACCAATCCCAGCTCCCTCAGCTGCTCCTCACCAGAGCTGTGCTCCAGACCCTGCCCCAGCTCCATTCCCTTGCCTGGACACACTCCAGCCCCTCGATGTCCTTCCTGAACTGAGGGGCCCAGAACTGGACACAGCCCTCGAGGTGTGACCTCCCCACTGCCCAGCACAGGGAACAGTCACTGCCCTGGCCCTGCTGCCACACCATGGCTGGGACAGCCCAGGTGCCTTTGGCCTTCTTGGTCACCTGGACACACCTGGCTCATGTTCAGCCACTGTCCCCAGCACCCCCAGGTCCTTCTTCACTTTGCACCCACTCTCACTCACCCTGTAGCACTGCAGGGGCTGTTGTGACCCAAGGGCAGGACTCAGAGCTTTGCCTTTTTGAACCTCACCATTAACCTCAGCTCACCTATCCAGCCTGTCCAGATCTGAAATGCATTCTCTTAATTGAGACCAGAGGGTGTCAGAGGGGATCCTTCAGGCACTGAAAACCTGGATTTAAAAATGTATTTTGGTTTATTTAGGTGTCAACTGTATGTCTTGAAAGGCTTAGAGCATATTCTTCACAAGTTTTGCAGGTGGAATTTTTTTTGCATAATTATAAATATCTCTGCCTGACCAAATGCCTGTCAATAGCAACAGGAGAGAAACTGGTGATTTTAGAAAAAGTTTTGTCTGATTGCAAAGTAGATGAGGTGAGAAACAGCTCATATGTTTCATTTGGTAATGATGCCCACATCTCTATACTGACTTTGAAGAGAGCTTTCATGACTGATGTTTAGAGAACTCTAATGTAGGTTTCTAAAGTTATGGATCCCACATTAAGTAGTGAAATAATTTCAGAAATCAGGCACTTGATGAGCTGAGGCTGCCCTTGGACTTTCTCTGAAGCAGGTGGTAAGTTAATGAAAAAGAGGATGGGCAAATAAGCCTGGCTGGGTGAATGAATAAAGAAATGTGGCTACCAGAGGACACTGTTTGCTTCTACAGTTCCTATCCAGAGATGCTCTCAATATATTTCTGGACTGTAGTGAGTGAATCCGGACAAGTCCCACCTGCAGCTGGTGCTTACCAGGACTCCCAGCTCAGCGGGGTCGTGGAGAGGTGCAGCAGCTGCATTTCCGTGACAGCCATCATGACATTATCCCCAAACCCTCCCAAACCCTGGGTGACTCCTGAAGAGGCCACATGGAATTGTATGTTAAAGACAGGATGAGCTTCAGAGAGAGGGAATTAAAATCAGAGCCCCTCAGCTCCTCTGCCAGAGTTTTCGATATGAAAAGTGGGACTAGCCTTTAACATATTGTGCATGCAGATCATAAATTCTTAAGAATGGGTTTTATCTCTTGTCTATACAATAAAGGCTTAATCTCTGCAGGAACCTGTGGGTTTTCAAGTAACTCAAGTAGTGTGGTATGTGATTTACTTACTCATAAGGAAGCAACTCATCTGACTTTGTTCTAGAATTTAAAAAGACCATGTACCCAATATTCTGCCCACCAAAATAATGACAATAACAATTCCCAAATGTACCATATAAAATGGTTAGATTTATGAGAGTGCCTGGTGCTTTCTTGGACTCAGTTCTCACAGATGTCCTGCCAATAATTCAACTCCACTCTTCCCCCACCCTTGCCAAACCTTAACAAACTTCACTGTGTTGGAGCTGCAAACAATTTCTTAGATATATAGCTCTGAAATAAGTATTCCAGACAGTATGCTTTTTATTAACTTAAAAAAAAAGGACAGAGTTGCAGTACTGCTAGCTCTCAGCCAAGGAGCATGTATCTTTTAAAATGGTAGATAATGTAACATTAATTTAGAAGACATGGGGCCTCTGCTTTGGGAGTTCAGGATATACAGAAGGTTCAAAACAAGTTATTAAAAATCAAAGGTTAAACATAATGACCTTAAAGGGGGACATATACAAATGCAGATAGAAAAGATGACTTTAGAATGAAGCAGTAATTTCTGAAAATGGGACTAAAACTGCCTTAATGAAGTGGCAGAAGGAGTACTTCACAAGGAACCAGTTCATCCTTGGTCACCAGGATAAGAGTGAGAGGAAGCTCAGTGTCCAGGACGATGCTCAGTTCCCAGGAGAAGCTGGCCTGGCTGCAGCTCACCCTTGGTGTTCCCACCACCTTGGGCTTTATCTGCAGATCCATGGTGGAACCCTCTCCCCTGGAAGATGCTTTTCACCTCCTCTGGCTGGCAGGCTGGGAAGTGATGGGGATCAGCCCTGGTCTGGCTCCAAAGCCTGGCTTAAAGCCTTGCCTGGACTGTCAGCATGTGTGAGGCCTCACAGGATTTGCTGTCAGAGCTGGATTGTGCCTGGCTTGGTGGGCAGCTGGGATTTACACAGCTGGGATTAACACAGATGGGATTTGCACAGATGGGATTTACACCTCTGTGCCTGCTGGGGGGCACAAATGGGCCATAAACTGATTGCACATGAATATTGGAAGTCTTCCCTAACCCTGGCTACATGGGCTGCTGTCACTGTACTGGAAGGAAATACTGCAGATGTACGTGGAGCAGGGGAGGCCGGGCTCCATCCCTCAGACACTGGGCTGTAGCCAGGCTGAGGGGCAGAAGTGCTTGGTCCTGAGGGGATTGATGCAATTCTGGGTACAAATTCAGTGCATTCATCTAAATGCATGCAGAAATATTAAAGTATTTGAATTTGGATGTAGAGAGCAAAGCAGGCCTGGATGTATTTTCCAAGGGTGAATGTTTGTGCCACTGGCTTTCAGTTACACTTCTCTTTCAGACCAGTTTTTTTTGTAATAAAACAGCCATAAATCATCTCCTTTTTGCAAAGGAGATGCCACTGGGCTTCATCAGCTTACAGCTTCTCATTAGGGTCTCTGAAATTTAAGCTTGGATTTAAGCAAAATATACCAGAGCTTAGCACAGCAACAACAAAGCTTGGATCTAAGGGATCTGGAAGGAACCCTTAGGAGGGAGTTGGATGCATGAAGGGTTTGGGGGCTGAACTACATTTGCAAAATGTGTTGAGAATTGAGTGGATCACTCGGAGGTATTTTGCTCTTTTGTAAGCAGCTACCACATTACCTTAACCATAAATCTTGCCCTCTCTATTTCATAAACACTCAGCATGCAGCAGGACTTGCTTAATTTTCTCATTTGATTACCTGTCTCTATTTAATAGGAACCATGCAATTCTACAAACTAATGCAAATACATTATAAAACTAATTAGCTGGAACTACTGTGCCTAGAAAAAATGTAGGTTGCCATATGCATATGGCACCAAATATGCACTTTGGTTTCCATTATGGTGATGGCTTTGTATCAGCAGCAGTCACAGATTGGCAGACAAATGAGAAAGGATTTGAAATGCAGCTTTAATTGATGAAATAGTTAATCTGGAAATTAGGATCCTGCCTCTCTGCAATTGTCAGTCACACATGGTGAGTTTCCAGCTTTTGAAGTACATTTTGTAGATTTTCTGCTGTGCATAATTTAATGCGGTTTTCTATGCACCTGCCTCCCAGCCTTGTCCTCCCCACAAGGACTGACAAATTCTGAATCAAAGTAAGAGAAAAAAAATCTCTGCTCCTAAAATGAGCTGAATTACCATCTGGATCAGGAAGGGCTGCTCCTTAGTTGTCTCCCAGGATACAAATGGGTAAGCTCACTGTCTGCTTATACCAGTTTTGTCATTCTGGTTCGAACCACAGAAGAAAAAATGGGGCATGTTCTCAGCTGGTGTAAATCCATAGAATTCCAGTGACTTTAGTAAACCTATTCAGATTTACACTAATTTCCCCACAAAAAATTTAAGGCCGGAAAAGTTTATTATATTCATCCTGCCTGACAACACAGGCCATAGAATTTTGCCCAAGAATTCCTGTGCTGAATGCAATAGGTTATGGGTGAAATAGAGCACAGCTTTTAAGACATGCAAGACTGGAAGATTATCAAGAATAAGTGACTATAAACCCAAGATATGCTGTGGTTGCTGGGAGCTGACATTCCAGAATTGAACCCAACTTAAGAACTGTAACAAGGAGAAAGCTCATCACACATCCCTGTTAACCTCTCCTGATTCCCTCAACTATAAAAATACACTTGTGTTTGCATTTTGAAATTCCCCAGGGCTGAGATACACCTATTGGATTTGATTAGCCCTTCATCAGTGATATTGGAAATCTTTCTACATATCAGATATCTTTTCCTTGCACAGAACATTTTAGTTCCTGATAAAGATATTCCCTTACTTTTCTCCTAGTTGTTAGGATTCAGTGAGCTCCTAAAGTCATGGAGTTCCTGGCTTGAACCATCAGGAAGTCCAGTTTCAAGGGAAAAAGATGAACTTGAGGAGTTGTTTAGAAACTCAACATGACTGTGGGCAGCTCTCCACTCCACGGTGCTCGAGGTGGTTACCCTCTGGAGTAACCACTGGGAGTGGAGATGGAGATATGGAGCAATTTGTCTTTTCCCTAGGGTTTAATGAAGAATTCAGCAACACAGCAAGATCCTGTCCTGGCTGCTGTGCATGCAGGCAGTGCTACTCACACCATAGCTTGGTGGAGACCTTGCTGTTTCAGGCTCTGGTGAGAGCCTAAACTTCTGCTAAAATTACTACCATCAGCTCAAGGGGTGGTGAGTGCTTGGGTAAATTCAATGTGTCAGGTATTCCTGTAGAAGCCTTGGAGAAAAGAAGGGTAATGTGTATGTCTCAAACGTGGACAGAAGGATAGCTGTGGAGCCAACCAAGGATTGCTGGTGATAATGCACTGTGAGAAAGAGCAGGAGGTGGCTGGAGGAGGGGCCATGCAGAGATTAGGCAACATTTTTTCAGGGACAGCTATACTTGTTTTGGCTCCTGGAGATAAGGACAGTATAGCACAGGGTAAGAGCAGGAATGAGTTTGAGGAGGAGCAGGACCATCAAAGACCTCTGAAGATGCCTGTTCCATTTCCAGAAAAATCTAGAAGAATGGATGGCACATAGTAAAGGATTTGCACAGAAAGCTGCCAGCAGACCCTCAGCTTACAGAAGCTGTCAATTGGTCATTGGAGCTTCAGATTGATTTCAGTGGAAATATGCCAACCTCCACTGGGGGTTGTGGCTGTGATCCTCCACATCCTCTGTCTCTCAAGTAGTGCCAATTTACTTCTGCTTTGTGTAGCTGTCAGAACCAGGCTGAGGGTGCAAGGCAGGGGAGAGCCAAGCTATTTATTTGTTTATTTAAATGGCTTAATTTTTTTTTGTTTGTTTGAATGGTCTATTTACAAAACATGTAGTATATCACCAATAAAAATAGACTAACTCCTGTGCCAGCCACTGGTGTAACCAATGTGTAGAGTGAGAGGAAGCCTGACCAGGGAGGGATTGATTGCATTGGCTGCTTTGCTCCAGCTTTGCCCCAAGCTGCCCTTGCTTCCAGCTGCTCCATGTGTATTGTCCTCAGGAGCAGCTGGGGCACAGCAGACCAGGCACATCCACACGTCCTGATTGCCACAGATGAAGTGTCTGCCATTGTGGATTGCTCTCTGGCCTCTCCAGGACGGGGATGGGACAGCTGTGGATGGAGCCAACTCACATGGCACTGCACGGTGAGATCCTCTGCTCTGTCTGGTTTGGGAGATGGGATCAGCAAATGAGGAAACATGTCCCTGGTTAGGAGGTGATGAAGGTATGGATTCTACCTCATTTGCAGCAGGAAATTGAACAGGAGCAGATACTTGCTTAAGCAAGTAATTTGTCTTGTTGTAGCTGCTCCACTTCAAGACAGGAAGATATTTATTTGCTTAGTGATTGATAACTGTACCTTGTCAGTGGCTGAGCACTGGCCACAGAAAAGCTGGTTCAAATCCACCCTCTGAAATCTCCCAGTTAGGATTTGTATCGGGATTGTCTAGTTCCCAAGTGAATGTCCTGGCCTCAAGACTCTTGCTTTCTGCATGTTCTATTTTT
>WEZZ01038624.1:4747-66366 GCA_013400585.1 Chloropsis cyanopogon | reverse complement strand
TTTTTTTTTTTTCTTTTTTTTTTCCTTGGAGGGACTAGATGAAGAAAGAAAAATAGGACTTTATTTTTTATGAATGAAATGTGTTCTCATACTTCTGGTCAGCCTTTTATCGCAAGTCAAACATTCTTCTACATGTAAAAGCTGCAGAAAAAAGGGAAAATTACCTTGTAGTTAATGTGACTGCCTTGTTTATGAACCTATCATATCCCTGCCCTTTATTTTCCTTCAAGGCCTATAAAATAGATGTTTGACCACTTCTTAGAGATGTTGAAAGGTACCTGAGAGCTTACAGTTTTCTGTACTCTTGTGCAGGAGCCAGCTGGATGGTAAGTACTTAGTCACTTTTGCACATGTACAGCTATTTTCACAGACTCTCACAGACTGTTCTGAAGTGTCAGCTGTATTGATGATTTCATGAATGAAATATAACTCTTTGTTTCGGTTCCATCTATCCACACAGTTTCTGCTGAGTTTGAGGAGTTTCAAAAGAAATACACTTTCCTGTTATGTACAGTCTTTCAAAATGGTGTAATTATCTCAAACACAGCATGTGCTAAAAGCTTTATAGACAGCTCTGTGAAAATCCCTTTATGGATTTTAGGCCTTGAACCAGAACTACATTTTAGTGAAATTTTTTTTTGCACATTTATGCCTTCTCAAGCATCAGAAGGGCACTGGCTTTCCCTGGACATGTCCTGTGAAAAACCTTCCATCCATTCCAATAGCACTTTTACCCCAGTGGCTCCAGTGTGAGTCTCCTCCTTGATTGTTTCTCCCAGGAATAGGAATAGGATGTGATAGAATGTGCAGGAATGGGTCAAAGCTGTGCCAGGGGAAGTTTCCATTGGACATTAGGAAGCATTTCTTCACCAAGAGGGTGGTTAAACTCTGGAATAGCATTCTTGGAGAGGCAATCAATGCCTCAAGCCTTTTAAGAGGCAGTGTTTAAGATGAATTTTGACAATGCCCTTCCAGCATCTGGGTGAGTGAAGTACACAGAGATCCCCCTGCTCCAACCATTTCTCCTAGCTGTAACAGATTTGGATCTTCTCCCATGGCAAGTGTAGTCTGCAGGTCACTGGGGACAGCAAACATCTGCTCTGAGAAGTGGCTGAGGTGAGTCTGTGGGTTGCAACTTCTTTAGGTATAAAATTAGGCATGGAAGAAGTTGTGCAACATGATCCCAGAATCACGGAATTGTTGGGTTGGAAAGAGATCATCCAGGTGAACCCTCTTGCCAAGGCAGGGGCAGCTGACACAGGAACATGCCCAGGGAGGTTTGGAATGCCTCCAAAGAGGGAGACTCCAGGCCCTCCCTGGGCAGCTGTTCCAGTGCTCTGCCACCCTCCATGTAAAGTTCTTCCTCATGTTGAGGTGGAACTTCTTGTGTTTCAGGTTATGGCCACTGCTCCTCCTCCTCTTGCTGGGCTTGACTGAAAAGAGTCTGGAACCATCCTCTTGACATCCTCCTTTGAAATGTTTGTATGTTTCTTAATTTTCTGCACCCTCAGGTAAGGAGCAGCGTTTGGCAAGAGAGGATGTGACCACTCACAGTCACAAGACCCTTGTCCAAACCCTTTTTGGCCTCAACTGTCCCGTGTCTAACTTTTCCTAACAGACTTTTCTCCTGCTAATGCAGCACTTAAGATCTTTCTCAGCACTAGCACACATATAATGTGGGGGAAGGAAGTTATTGATCAGAATTGTTTACTCTTGCACCCTCTGGGTTTGACAGCGTGCCAGAAAGCAGGTGCATCATTTGACAAATGCCTTACCTAGGCGTCTGCCTCCCCTCTACATCCTCAGCTTGTAATTTTCAAAGGATTGATATACAGCATCTAAAATACAGGAAATTCAGCTTATTGACAATTTGATTTCTCAGTTACTGGAAGAAAAGAAAAAAAAAAGCTACTGAACAACATTACTGGACCAGATGGGGAATTTACCAGGTGCATCTGTAACTCCATAATGAAGGAACATTCCTCCTTTGCAGTTTCTTCACCCTGTGCTAACTGCCTCATGCACCAATGAAATCCTTGAGTACAGGATCTGTAAGAGAGAAAACATTGCTGAATAAGAGCTGTTGTACACTCTTCTACTCACAGAAAAAGAGAGGTCTTCACATCAATGAATTCTTCAATTTCCTGACCAAAGGGGATGGAAAGGCAAATTGTGTGACTGATGAATATGGTAGGCAGAGTGGAGGGAATAAAAAGTAAACACAGTGCTACTTTAAAGCAACATTAGGAAAATGGGTGATTTGAGATAGAAATTTTGATTTCTGTTCTCAGTCTCTCTTTTTTTTTTTTTTTTTTGGTTTTTTTTTTGTTTTGTTTTGTTTTGTTTTGTTTTTTGTTTTCTTCCTAAATTTACTCATTCTTTGGTCAAAATATTTTGCTTTCCTTGGCTTCCATTATGCCATGGTTTTCATCTTACCCAATGCTTCTCATTTGTGTGTCACACAACTTCTTTTCCTCTCTTCCATCTTTTGTGTCTACCTTATCTTCAGGAGATGAGGAGAACCACATTTTAATCTTCTCACCCAATCTTCTCACACTGCTTAAGCTGTGTCTTGTTCCACCCATGTCCAAACTTTGTGCTCCTCACATGGGAACTCCTATATCAGATCTTTTTGCTTCTCTGAGGCTGCAACTACACTGCTTAGAAAATCATGACAAAGTATGAGCTAGGACCATGTACCACTGACTTTTCATGCTGCAGAACGGCTAGTATTTGCCTAGGACAGCTTTATTCCATCTCAAGATGCCACTGACCAGACAAAGCCTAGTCAAGGCTGAGGGGAAATAATACATCAGGGAAGGAAACACATATTGGGCTGTATATTCAACATCAAACTGGGTCCTGCCTTCTTATACCATCCTCCAAAGCTGTCCCTGGAAGCTTGGTCTCCTTGAATGTCCCTCACATATCCTCAAGGCAGTTCCACGACTCACAACACCTGTCCTGATTTTTCTGCTACCAAAACAACAGCCCCATGAGGTGCAACGGCCCTCACAGATTTTGAGCTGGAATATGCACAGCAAATAACAATAAATGTAACTTCAAGCCAGCTCAGGGAGCACAGAGCTATGAAAAGTGCTAGGGGACAAGGTCAGCTTTGTCTCCTGCTTTATTAGTGGCAGAACTACATCTGTAAATTCTTCTTGTGACAAGGGTCATAGTTTGTTTTGGGATTGTAGTGATGCTATGTTGTCTCTCTTTCTTCTTCTTTTGTATCATTTTACTTTAATTTCTTAAGGGAACACAACCTGATAGGGAGCAGAGGTTTGGAGACAGATCCTTTGCCCTTTACACTCCCCTCTGTGCTGTTTCATCATTAAAAAAAACCCAAAAAACCGCAAGATAAGGCAACCTGAAGCTTTGTTCCTGGGCACAAGGAGAGTTACAGAGCCAGTCAGTCATACTGGGAGGAGGCAGCTGATGCCTGGTGTGATCCTTGCCCATGGTGGAAACATGAGGAGTAATCACACAGAGGGGCCTGATATGGAGGGGGAAAAAAAACCCCAAATCAGTTCTCAGAAAATAGAATCACATTTTTTTGCTATTAATAAATGAGGAGCCACTCCCTGGCCTGGAGGCCAACTGGCATGGTCTGGCAATAAACCGTGTAGCTCCTTGACATCAAGGAAAGCAAATTTAATGTGGAGCTAAATTCATGCTTCTCCTCTGCTGATAAATTCAGCTTGTTTCCTGCTGTTCAGCTGGAACAAATGCTTCCATTCCCTCTGCCCAGATACCAAGCTCAGGAAATAGCTGAAACCCTGGAAGGGCTTTCTTTTGCTTGCAAAACATAAAGAAATGTTGTGTGGGATTTTTTTTTTTTGTCAGTTAAATGGTTTTAAGACTGGGTAGTTTTTTTTTTTTTTTTGCTTTTCTGTCATTTAACCTGTTTTAAGCCTTTTCTTTCCCTGGGGAATACCTTTCATTTGTCAATTTCTCACAGCCATATGAACTTTATTTAAAAATGCAGATATGTGTGAAGAGTTGGTTTTAGTGACATCAAAAACAGAATCAGAGGAATGATTACATAATGCTTTTATTTCAGCTGCTTATACATGTTTTAATCAATTAATATTTATGGTGGAAAACTCACTCCCATGGGAGCTGAATGTGCTGGACTTACAGTTTGAAAATACAGCAGCAATTACAATTTGTTTGTTTCCAGGAGCAAGGATATCTGTTTTTCTTGTAGCAGAGAAAAAAGGAAATGATGAGAAAAGGAGCCTAATGAGAAAATGAAATACTATCATAGTTATACACTGAGGTGAAAATACAGAGGAATCATCTCCCTGTGGATTTGCTCTGCTCTTAAGCCATTAGGATTGTCTCAGATCTTTCCATCTGGTCTCTGCACACAGTGAAGAAAGGAAACTGAGCTAAAGGCTGGGTCTTCACTTGTTCTTCTTAGACCAAAGCTAAATGAGGCTTTTGAATTAGGAAAACAATTACCATTTCCATTTAAATTTTCTGGAGAAGAAACTGTTATTTAAAAGCACACTGTTATCAGTCTGGTAGTTTTTCCATTGCAAACCAAACTGATATTTAGAACTGTGGAGTTCCAACACTGGAAGCTATTTTAATTTCTTGGTCCCAAATTTTCTCACACAAAAGAAATCCCCATCAGACCATGAATTTGTTTATAAGGGCAACCTTCTTTTAATAAAACAGTGCATTTTTACAAAGAAGAGCAATATTTTTCTGAACAAACACATTGCAGTTCAGTCAATGATCACAGCACTTTTTAAATGGCTGCTGCAGAGAAAATCTGGAAAATCCCAGTGGAGGAATTTTACAAAGAATAATTCTGGATTATGCTATCAAGCCCCCTCTGCTGAGGTCTAAGAAAATAATATCATGCTCAGTCTTGTGAAACACCATGGATTTCCAGCTAAATTAGATGAAATTTATAACACAGGTGAAAACCAAATTCTTTATGTATCATGTCTGTTTCTCTACTTGTTTCTGCTGTCATGGATCAGGTGTGACTGTACCAAAGTTGTCAGAGTTATATTGCTTGAAGTAAGTTTGAGAAGAGATTTGGAATCTACATTAGGTTTGACATTACCTGTGTAACAGTGCAGATGCTTGTCTAGAAGGCTGTGGATGGACTTTGGTTGTGCTTCATTGCTCCCTAGACCAGCAGCAAGCTGACAGAGATGAGATGGAAACAGTGAATCAGGACATCAATCCCACCCATATACAATTCACAGATGAGGAGAAATCTGCCTTCATGAAGCCCAAGAATCTCATTTTTACAGTATTAGATAAGCTGGGAAGATGTTCTTCCAAGACACTGCAGCACAGTGTGATGATTATTAGCTCAGTTCAGTGCCACAATTACTACAGGCCATTTAGCACAAATGTTTCCCCTGTTGCCATCCATTATTCCAGTAGCTTCAAAAATGTCAGTGCGTGCAGCTGAGAGCACTGCACATCATGAAAGAAATATGGTTAAATGTGACCAACAGCTCAGCCACACATTTATAATGCAAAACCTCTGACAACACCTTTCCCCTGGAATATTAAGGAAAAGGCTACCACTGAAATCAGATGTTGGACCAAAATTTTGTCATCATCGTTAGTCAGTTGCTTATCACATGAACAATTGTTCTTTCCTCTTGGATTGGGTTCATCTCACCTGTTTTCTTCATTGAAAATTCCACTGTCCAAATCTGAGCCACTCACCTTGCACTATTTGCAGAATCAGTACAGAGAAATATGCATTTCCAGGGAATGATTTTTTCTCATCCTAAAATAGGTATCTGGGAGGGCATAGAGAATCATTTGTTTACAAGTAGCTAGGTGAATTTGCTCATCTTACCCTAAATATAACAACAACAACAGCAACAACAATAATAATAATAATAATAGTTTTATTACTTTAAATTCACTCTTTTCTCTTAAAACCTTCCTAGCAGAGTGACCCTGGGGAGGCTGGGAAGACTTGGAACTTTGATTCCTGTGGGGAGAGCAGTCAGAAGAGGAGGCACTGCTCCTCCTGGCATTGCACAGCAACCTTCACTCAAATCCCTGGGATCTACAGTATGTGGAGTGTTACTCCACCCAGCTGCAGGGGGATTTGTGTACCTACTGCTAATTTGGGAGATGTGCCTTTCAGTGTCAGCAAGCAGGAGTATTTCTGTCAGTAGACTAAGGAGAAACACACCTGAACTTCCAACCTCCCTTTGGGATTGTAACAACCATAGCTGTATTTGTTTAACAGAAGTAATTTGAGTATTTAAACTAAATATATTAATTGAGACCTGGAAATAATCTTTACTGAGTATTTTAAGCTGTCTGCCTTGAAAAGGAGTCCAAGCTCACTGTGTGGATTGGTTTGCAGTGATGGGCACTGAATTTCTCCTCTAATAAAGGGCAGCAGAAACGATAATTCTCTCTAAATGCAAAAGGGAGATAAGGTTATGAACCTACAAGATGCTTAAATCTCTCTAAAAAGGCTCTTAGAGATTAGATCCTGTGTGGTGGTCAAGTAATGGCACTCAAAGCCAGAAGCAAGGCACTGAAGAGCCCCCTCAGCACTGCAGCCTTCACACGTTCCCCGCCTCAGAGCACACAGGCTGAATCTCAAACCTCCAGCCCTGTGCCTGGTCACACTGTGGTGCTCTAGAGATGCTCCCACCTCTCCTGTGCAGTCCCCTCAGGCAGAAGGGAAGAAGGGAACAAACACTGATTCCCCCACAATGTCAGCTGGTCCAGTGACCAACAGGGGAAAAAAAAAAAACATTAAAGTGCATTGCATGAGAGTAAAAAAAAAAAAGAGGATTTGCNATCTCAAACCTCCAGCCCTGTGCCTGGTCACACTGTGGTGCTCTAGAGATGCTCCCACCTCTCCTGTGCAGTCCCCTCAGGCAGAAGGGAAGAAGGGAACAAACACTGATTCCCCCACAATGTCAGCTGGTCCAGTGACCAACAGGGGAAAAAAAAAAAACATTAAAGTGCATTGCATGAGAGGAAAAAAAAAAAAAGAGTATTTGATGGGTGGGTCAGTGGTTACAGGCTTTGCAAATCCTGGCTTTAAAGAAATTACTCAGAAACCCCATGTAGCTCCCAAGGAAGTGCTGAGGAGGCTCTTGGAGAAATCCCATTTCAATTTGCTTATTTAAGTTAGTAGAAAAAAGACCTCCTTGTTATCTAATTTGTTGATGAGTTCAGACACTTTCTGGAATGATTTCTTGCATAATTTACCTTATTGATACATTATTTATAAGTCCTCATTCAATTTCGGGCTCAGGGTTTGGATGTGAGTCTTACATAATCAGTAGCTGGTGTCACCTCGTGTCAGAGGAATCAAAAATGGTTTTGACAACCCTGGGATTGTCACTAAAACAGCAATATAATCAGAGTTAATTTTTCACTGCTGAATCATTGCAAAATGCTCCCCTGCCATTCCCTCACAGGAATCTAATAAATTATAATGTCCTTTATCTGTTGAAGAAAACAATTTGTTAAGAAGCAGCAATTCCTGGCTAAAATGTTCCATAAACTGAGATCCAGTACCTATTACTGGAAGAAGTGCTTTCCTGATGTATTTTTTAGATTATACATTCCTTTCAAGTTTAATCTGGATTCGTGGATATGGGAAGACCCACGGTGTTTGCACCATGGGCTTTAAAACATGGGTATTCTGCAGACTCCTCAGTAATACACATTGAATTTCAAGAATTCCATGAGCCTTTGGACTCTACACAGTCCCTGGGAGCTCAGGATTTCCTTTCACTTTCTGGAAAGGTGGTTAAAAATATGTATACATGCAGAGAAGAGTGTATGTGTATTGACAGAGTGTCCACTCACTGTGGATGGGAAACACCCTTTAGTGACAGGCACATAATACACTTTGATAGAGAAAGGGGATCAATTGGTTGCTTGAGATAATAAATCATTTTCTCTTGTTCAAAAGTCTGGAGCTAAATAGCAAAAAAACCTGTTAAGCCTGTCTCACTGTGAGCTGAAATATTCTGTTTCTGCCCTGTTGTTTTGTTTAGCAAAGCAGGAAAAGAATTATTACTTGAGGTATATTCCATGCAAGTTTGTTTTCTAATCTGTCAAGCTTTGAATCAGACTGGCCTTATTAATGTAAGAATCACTCACAGTGTTCCCTGTGAAGTGTGCTGGGTGTTTTAGATGGCATCAAATCCCTGCCTGTCATAAGATCCACTGTAGGAGCCTCTGCTGTTAACTTCAGGCAAAGTGAGTTTTGAGCTTTCAGCTGTATTTCAGTGACTGTTTGGAAAAAAAAGATATGGGTTTGAAATGGGTTCTCAATTTCCCTTCAGAAGGAAATAATTGCTTCTTATTTAAAAATTGCTAGATTTTTACCCATAGCTGTCAATACTCATGGTGTGCTGCTCTCAGTGAAGAACCATGTTAAAGTTACCTCTGATGCCTGAGTACCAAGCACCTGGTGCATTACTGCTTTTTGGAAACAGATGCTTCATTCTTTTTGCCTGATGCCTTCCAAGAGATTAGTGGGCACCATGGTCACATTTCCAAATGTCCCTGAACCCTTCTGCACCTCACACACTTTTTGAAGGAAAGGGCAAGTGCAGGTTCCTTCCAATTCTCAGACTTGTGATTTGAAAACTATCTTTTTTCAGACATTTTTTTAATTTATTCTTTTTTTTTTAGAAGCTAGGATTGGATTCAGTGAGCATTCATACTGAAGATTAATAAAACCCTCAAACTCTACATAAACAGACACAATCATCCAGTTTCAAGCAAGTTGGCAGTAAGTCAGTGGCCAAACATTAATTGTAACCCCTTTGCTGAATCCCTGTTGGAGTCTGAGGGACATCACTCCCCAGCCCTGTCCATAATCACCCCTCCACACCACAGTCTAGTGGGAATTTGTTAAGAGGTGTGTTTAAGGATGTAAATACAATGGCTTCTGCCTGCCCTCCATTTGCTCTTGCAGGTTTGTTTATGGACTGAAGGCTGCTCCCAGCTCCAAGCTGTGCCTGGAGGGCCTTGAAGTGAGCAAACACTTTCTGCTACAGATCAGGAGGCAGCAATGCAAACAAAACGTCCTCCTTGCAGCATTCCCTCAGGTGAAGACAGCCCGTGAAGGGAGAGAAAAAGTGAAAAGTGGTGGTTGGGGCAGGTACTGTTTTGAGTGCCATCTGTCACTGCCAGTGAGGTGCATCTTTCCAAGGACACCCTCTCCTGTCACTCACAGGACACCCAGCCTTGACACCAGGGTGGATCTAAGCCAAACCAGAGAACTCTTCAGAGGGCAGGAGCTTTGCATTTACCGTACCTGAGGAAGGATGGATGAGCTACAACTTTGGCCACCAGCAGCTGTCCTGCTTCTGGCTTTTCCTGGTCACAGTGTGAGCTCTGTGCCCACCTACCACCAGGCTCACAGCCCAGACTGACCAAAACAAGGCATGGATACATGCTATGTTATCCAGCTACCTCATTGCAGAAAAAATTGGCACAGAGGTCTCTGGAATGGTTTTTGCCTCCATTTTTTGAGACTGGGATAAGGGGAGCATCCACCCTAACTGGAGTTGGCCAGAAAAATTTCCTTCTTTTTTTTTTTCTCCCTAACCTCTTTCATTCTAGAACAACGTTTGTTGCAATGGGGTTGGAAGAACACAGTTTAAGGGAGTTTATTCATATTTATGGAGAAATTGTCTATACCAACAA
Organism: Chloropsis cyanopogon; assembly: GCA_013400585.1. Lineage (NCBI taxonomy): Eukaryota > Metazoa > Chordata > Aves > Passeriformes > Irenidae > Chloropsis > Chloropsis cyanopogon. Next base: position 56,679 of record WEZZ01038624.1, on the reverse strand, counting down.
GAGCAGATAAAAGTGTAGAGGTTGTTCTGCATGGGAGAAAAGCAGCAGAGAATTTAGAAATGCTGAAGATGCCCACTGTGCTGTGAAAAGGGAAAGATGCTCACCTGAGCCAAGGCGCCACAGATGAATCACAAGATGAGAATCCAGAGGGGGAAATCCCCTTGTAAGATCAGTCCAGCAGCTGAGTGCAGGCCAGACCCAGGTCCCCAGGATGCTGATGCAGGCTGCCCTGGCTGCCAGAGCTGGCACCTCTGGGCACACCCTGCATCCACCCCGCTCAGCCTGCCATCCTGGGCAGTGTTATCCTTCCACTGGTGCTGGCATCCCACGCAGCACCACTCCCAAATCCTTCTTGTCCCTTGTATTAGATGCACACTGGACTTCTGTTCATCTATCAGAGAGGTAAGCATCTTTCAGAGGGCCTTGACTATGGCCCAGTATGCTGCAGATTTCACAAGGATGACAGTGCCAGACTCCATTTGATTAGGGCTTATGGATACCTGAATGGCAGAAAAAGGGTGAAAATAAGAACTTTGAATTTATGGGCACCCATTAGCTGAGTCAATGTGACTACTTCTGGTCTCAGATCACCTTTATAAATTAACGTTCTAAAGATTTTGTGCACGGATTTTAAAAATTTTTTCTTTTCTCATGTGATGTTTGAGCACAGGTTTATCTTTCCCACTAGTCCTGCAGGAGAAGGTGACACAAAAAATAGCTCCTTGACTTGGAACAAAAGCTTCATTCAGACTTGCTGCATGGCAAGAGACTGCTTCGAGTTCCTGAATTTTAGCAACGGTCTAATTGCAGCAGGTGTATCAGCAGGAAAAAAAAAAGTAAAAAGAGTTAAAAAAGAAGTAAAAAGAGTTAAAAAAAAGGAGAAGGTGCTGCTTAAGTTACTTTGATTGAATAGGAAAGGAAAATGATACACTGATGCATTTCTGGGTGTTTTATTTCTTGGAAGTGCTAGAATAAAGCAAATTTTTCTGTGTTATCTCACTGTGACTGTCAGTTAAACAGAAGAATTTTGATTTGCACTGGAAGCTGAGCAAAATGTTCTAAGCTCAGTTTTTGGAGGATGTGCATTCAAACCTTATGCCTTGGCTTTATCCCTCAGATGGGTAATTTCTGAGGTTTGGTAAATATAATCAAAAGGGCACAGACATATCTTGCTGCACCAGTTTCTAACAGCACAAGCACCTGGATTTTGTGATGATTATGAAACAATTCTGTCATATTTGCAGACCTATTTGCATTGCATTTTCAATGAAAGTGAAGTTAAAAAAAGGAAAAAAAAGAAAGGAGAAACCTCAAAGGAAGAATAGAAAACTAAAAATACACCCACTCTCTCTGTGTTTTCAAACTAGAGCAGAGCATTGGAGATGAAAGAATCTGCTTTCCTTTAATCTCACAGTGAGCTGCCTCATCTGTTGCCTGCGATGTGTCCGTGGCACAGGAGCAAGTCTCACCTTTCTCCAAAAGCCACATCCTTTGACAGCTCTGATAAACAGCAGGCAGCCAGCCAGGCTCACTGGATCTTTCAAAATACCAACCCTGTGAACCCAAGAGTCATTTCTCCAGGAAAGCTGTAAATCATACCCCAGCTTTGCTGGCTCCCAGGGATCTCGGGGAAGCAGAGAATTGCAAAGCAGCTCGCCCTTGCTGATCTTTCCAGCTTGCTCCCGTGTGAGCATCCCAGCCCCAAGCAGTGACAGTTTTGTCTTGGCCCTGGTCAGATAAGAAATAGTTTAAGTTGAAGAGCTGCAGAGAAGGAACATGTCTGTCCCCTTTTTGCTGCAAATGGGAAGGCAAATCCCTCTGGGTTCTGGTCATTCCTACCCTGAGCTGGGCCTTCACCACAGGATAACAACAGGGAAAACACACAGTGGAGCTTTTTGGGCATATTCTCTGCATTCTCATTGCTTTAAGCTCAGAGACCTCCTATGCCTTTTTACTGAGGAAAGAAGATCAAAAATGGTTCTCCTTCATCCTGTGCCACTCCCAGCATGATCTGGCACATCAGTGGATTGGGCACAATGGTGGAAAGCAGCTGAAGAATCATATCCTCACAATGTGTGAGCTCCACCAAGACAATATTTAAAGATTATAACAAAATTTTCATTGTGTAAAAGGAAATAAAAATATTCTCATGCAAAAACTCTATTTGTTGGCACTATTTTCCTCTTTATGAGTAAGGCAAAATTAGCACCTGGGGGATACTGTAAATTTGTCTAGTCCTGATAAAAAATAAATGAATACCACAAATCTTCAGCAGTAAACTAGTTAATAATGTATTGATCCCTGAATTACAGGGTAAAAGTACAATATATCTTTTTTTGGAGGACAGACCTCCATTTTCAAGCATTCTTATTCACCCTGGATACAAAAATCTGCATTACTGAGGAGAAAGTTTAGCACGAGGTAATAGTGGTTGCTTATCAAAAATTTATTAAAGAGTGACTTAATCATGTAAATGACACCAGGGCATGCAAAGAAAAAGATGGGCTGATGTTTTCAAATTAAACACAGCAATGCAATATTTCTTCTTGCTTCTAAAATGCATAACAACTAGGTACCAATAAGGTGTAGACCAACTTCACTTTCTTTGTTTATGCAAATATTTATTTCCATATACAAATATATGCATAAGGATTAATTATAATCAGAAAACTTAATTATAATCAGAAAGCCTAATGATTATCAGAAAACTTAATTATCATGAGCAAAAATTTAATTTCTCTTTTCAATGCACTGCCTTAGTGAGGTAACTGGGATGTGAACCTGTTACCACTGAAATCATGGATAAAAAAAGTCATTGTGAGGCAAAAATCAGGCTCCTAACTCTCACCTGAGTTGCTTCATGGCTAATGTAATTTCTCCTGGTTCACCAGCCCAATGCTTGTCTTTCTAGATTGTGCAAAATATCTTTGTAGCTCACTGTTTGTTAACATTGAGAGTGCTTGGGCTGCATTTTTTCACCACTGTGTGATGATATTGCAGCACAACAAACTGGAGCAGGCACCTCCTGAGTTAATGTCAGCTGAATTCAGAGAAAGCACCATGACAGAGGCTTAAACAACCTCAGTGAGGGATGCACAGGAAGGTTTGTGCCAGGTCTGTTGAGTCAGAGTTGGACATTTCATTATGAACAGGCCCTAGAAGAGGAAAATACGTAGATATGCTCACAGAGCATCAACTGATACCAGAGGAGAGATCTTCTTCCTCACCTTCACTTTGCTTGAATATTTTTTTAGCTTGGATTGTCAGTTCCCCATAAAAATGTGTGAGACTTGCAGAGAGAATGGGCAGCAGAAGAAAAAGTTTGAAGATAGGAAGCAGATTGTTCTTGTTGAACTTATAGAATCAATCACAGAATGGTTTGGGTTGGAAGGGACTTTAAGGCCCCCTTGTTCCAACCCCTTGCCATGGGCAGGGGCACCTTCCACTAGCCCAGGTTGGTCCAAGCCCCATCCAACCTGGCCTTGAACACTTCCAAGGATGGAGCATCCACAACTTCTCTGGGAAACCTGTGCCAGGGTCTTACCACCCTTCCAGTAATTCCAGTAATTTCTTCCTGATATCTAATCTAAACCAGCCCTCTTTCAGTTTAAAGCCATCTCCCCTTGCCAAAAGTCTCTCTCCATCTTTCTTGTAGGTCCCCTTTAGGTACTAGAAGGCAGCCATAAGGTTCTGGGTCTTCTAATACTCCAAATACTTCCTTTAATAAAGTGTCATTTACTTTACAATTGTAAAAGTCTCTCATGTTAACTCCTAGCACATGGAGAGGAGACAGAAGAAAACAAAATGTGTGCTTTTCTGCTGCAATGCCAGACCCATGGCCAGGAGTTTCAGGAGTGCAGCTCACTCTGAGATGTATCCACTGCTCTCAGAATACATTTTCAAAAGATGGCAGTGCCATGGCCTCTGTTGTCTAAACTAACACCAGTCCATCCATGTTCATACAAAAAAAGTCTTTGTTTTCTGAGCTAGGAATGGAGCTGCACATGGGGAATGGTCATTTGCCCAAATTGACACCCAGGGTAAGCTTGGGAGGTTTATTGAGTTGTGCCTACAGTAGTAGCTAAGCCTAGACAAATTCTGAGTGCAGGCTCCAGTGTGTAGTTATTGGTGTTATTCAATTGTAAAAGTGAACATTTATGTTACCAGAAGTGTTTCTGGGCTCTCTTTTTCTATGTTTCTTGTTACTACTGCAGAGATTTCTGTATTACAGAGGAATTTTTTCATATCTGTCTGTTTGCTTATGACAAAATGAAATCATAACACTGATTTGGACATCACTGCTTATTGCTGTAGATGTGACAGGGATGCTACAAACAATATCATCACCTGCATCATCTGATATGTGTCCCTTAAGCGCTTAGGTCCTTTCCCATACCCCTTAATATGATGTCAAATTAATTATAAGCTTTTTACAGCAAAGAATTTATCCCCATGCATGTTGTTGTGTCTCCTTGGTGTCATTTTTGCTGGACGAATGAAAACAAGGACAAGTGAATCAATTAATTCTTGGGAAAAGAGATTGTCCTGTTCAGGTGGTCCTGAATGAAAAGGACAGTTCTGAAGCAGCCTGGCAGAACTTCCACCTCTGTCTAACTCAGAACCAAAACTGTGATTTACACCCAGAGCTCCCACTAGCTTTGTCCTGACTTGTGTTCATGGCTTGAAATGCATCTCCATTTCTCCATACCTGGGTTGTGGACAGCTCATTTTTCTCATGCTTTAGAGAAACTACAAGGGTGACACTGGTGCAGAATTGCCATCAGTCTTCAGAAGGATGTTCTATTGATTTCAGATTAGGAAACATCATCTTAGAAAGGCTAAAGTTAGCCTGGTCTAAAGAAAACCAAACTGGAGAAAATGGGGGCAAGGATCTTGCAAAGCACAGTTTTAGGCCAGGGACACAGGGGGGTGATTGAACACTGCAGGCTTTTCTCACTGCTGCATTTGCAGAGGGGTTGTCTGTTTATATTTTTGTCATTTGTCAGCTGGCTGGATGTGCCACAGATGAGGGAGGCACATTGTTAGGTTTAGACATTCACTGTAATGTGAAAATAGAGGTTTCTCTCTCAGAGTGGGGATGTACTGAGGAGTTCTGCTTGCCCTCCAAGACCAGCCTTCTCCTGGGTGCCATCTCACAAAATATTTAGGTAAGAATTATTCAGTAGGACTTATGCATGTGGGTAAAGTTAAGTAATAAGCCAATTTTCTGAAAAGATGGGAATTGCAGATGGAGGCTCTTAAATGTAAGAGATAACATTACACTCTAAAGACAGCTCTTTTTTGTATTTATGTTCTGAGCACATTAGGAATTTTTCATTCATCATCCTTATGACATTGGAAGTAGCACAGGGTGAGGCTAGGCAGAAGGGTGGATTTGAACCTGAGCACTCTGATGCCTCTGTCTGTAGATTTACATGATCTCGGGTGTGTACTCCTGCAGTTAATTACATTTATTCATCATCTTTTGATGACATATTTCCATTACATGGCATCTTCCCAGTGTCACTGTGTGCCTCTCAGCACAGATTGGTTTGCTCTGAGGAATAACAGGGAAATAATAACAGTCTTTCTACCATCACCCCTTATGACCTGAACTTTTAATGTCCATAAATAAAAGTCATAAGAACTGTTGTGCACTCCCAAGGCCTTGAAGTTTTCTTTTCCCATTCTAAAGAAAGGGCTCAAAGCATTGAAATGCTGTTTTCTTATGAGTTTATGATTTTCTTATGGGAAAAGTAAGGTTTTCTGCTGGTAGAGAAACTTCTTTGGAGGTCTTCCCAGACTTTCTGTCTTGTAATATGAGAAATCTTGGCTTGCTGAATGATGAGGGAAGAAGAGACTGAACTGTAACAGTATTTCAAAAAGTGCAATACCCAGGTCATCCTCATCAGCAACAAATAAAAACTGAGGTGCAGAGCAATGAGGTGACTTCACTGAAGTCACCCAAGGGCAGACCCTTGTCCTTTCCAATGCAACCACTCACCTCTCCTCTCCTCTCTTAACAATGTCATGTGAATTTTGGATATTGTCAGCCACTCTATCAAACACAACAATCTTTTGACAAAGCCAAAAAAAAAAAAAAAAAGAAAAAGAAAAGTCAAAGGGATTGCTTTTCTTTTTTTTTTTTATTTTCTTCCCTTAATAACTTCTGAGAAGAAAAAAGGAAATTAACCGAGCAACTCCATAATTTGTCATTGAATCTGTGCTCAGCCCAGGCTACAGGTGTGAGATTTCCCAGACACACTTGAATTAAACCATCCCTGAGTTCCAGTGAATAGAGCTCCACATTGGTTCTAGTGAGTAATGGAACTTCCCTTCCCTTCCCTTCCCTTCCCTTCCCTTCCCTTGCCTTCCCTTCCCCACAGAATTAATGGAGCACCTGGAAGATGAGAATAAATAGCATTCACTGTTTCTTTTTCATTAAGAAAATCAGCTAATGACAATAAAAATCTGGTTTCCAGACACTGCACAGGCACCCTGCAATCTCAAATACTCAACACTGGAAATAAAATGTGAGCAACTTCATGCACATGCAACTGTGTTCAAGGAACACTCGGTAAGAGAGCAAGATTTCAAAAATGTCAAAGTTAAGATTTTAAATGAAATTTTGATTTGCCTCTCTGTGTGGCTATGTGTAGCCATGGTCCATAATTCGATGAGCACATTTTATTTGGTTACATGGGGACTTGATTTGCTTGGTTTACAGCCTGAGCATTCCTTCCTAGGGATTTGGACTGTGGGTGCACCTTGGTGTGATCCTCTCCTTATTTATTGCAGAAGATGAAAAATAAGCAGCAGAGACAGATCAATATTCTGCTTCATTAACTAAATGCAAGTCAGCACAATTCCTTTGAGCAGGTTCCATCCTGGTCCCCCCAGGAAGAAGTTCATGGCCAGGGGGATTGAAGAGCTCAAAGCAAACTCAATGCTGCTCAAGCTGACCATGCTCTGTGCAAGTGAACTGGACCCATAATTTATGTGCTGAACTCTTTGAACCTTTGTAAAGAATTAACAATGAAAAGGCTTTGCAGTTTTAAACATTTAGTAAAGAAGTGGGTGCTTTTCAAAGAAATGGAAAAATGTGCATACCTGATACTCAAGTGATTTTCCTGTCAAAGTTGAAGGATGAATGAACTTTCTCAAGGAAAATCTGTAGGACATAGAATATTCTATACACTCACATATATTTAAATTTTTTGCATGCAAAAACAGAACAGCAAATTGATGCCCCTCTTCCCTCCCTTTTTCACCATGGGGGAGAAAAAAAAATACAACTTTTTTTTTTTTTTTCTGAGACTTTCCATTAAAAATTTTCTTCAAATAAAAAAAAAAAAAATTCTTCTTTTATGGACATTTATTCTTTCTTCTTCCCAATGGAGGTTGAAAAGGGTGCTAAAAGATTATTAAGTTTTCAGCACAGGTTTTCTCAGAAGCATGATTTTCATTCAGAGTAGGAGTGTCTGAGGGATGAATGACCAGGGATCAATGTTTAATTTTGCACTCTGGATTAGTTTTACTACAGAGCATATCAAATATAGATGAAAATGAATTAAAATAGTTTCTATTCTCTCTTCACACCCACATGTGCCTGAATGAAGGGTTTGTTGTTGCCTTTTTTTTTAAGTTGTAAACCCAATTACAAATAGACACTGTGAATGTGTACATGTGATATCTTTCCACTGGATCCCATTCAAAATTTTATATAAATCTGAGGGATTAAATTATCAATTTTTCCAAGCTCATAGTATTGATTTCTTTATGAAAAAGTAAAACATAAATCCGAAGAATTGTCAGGGCATCCTAGGAAACTAAAAAGAATCTCAAAAACTTTCCTTATGAAAAAATGAATTATTCAGGAGCAATTTTCTTGGGTTCAGGGTGTACTGGGCTGTGTTCTCTCAGTTCACATTAAAACCTCTGAGTTGCAATGCAGTGATGTGAGTCAGGACCTCATCCCCTGTACAAAACCTGCATTTGCTCTCATGATGTGACTGGTGGGGAGCTTTTGGAGAGCTATTATTGACATTTTAGAGAGGAGCATGGGAGCAAGGAACACAAGAGAGTAAAGAATAGATTTTTTCCTAAGTTCTAAAAAATAAGTGCCTCAGTTAGGGGCGTTCCAGAGGGATATGATGACACTGAAGTCATGAAAGGCTTCTTCTATCTCAAAAGAATTTCTCTATGTCACAGATCTTCAAAGTAAGAATTTTTGTGTCTCTCCGTTGATGATGGAGGAATTTCAAAGAGAGATTTCTCCAAGAGGGTAGAGTAACACTTGGGCAGCTCACTCACAGAAGTTGGGCATCCCCATCCTGTACAACCACCTTTGGTGGCCACAGATATTAACAGAGTTAGGGCTGTGCCAATATCTCTCTTCTGGGCCATTTATGCCAGGGGTGTTTCGGGGCACTGCAGTTTTGCACCCATTGCTCTCTTTCCCCCACATCTTCCTTGGTTAATAGATTATAAATCCATGAATCCATGAATCCTCTGTATCTCAGTGAGTAAAGAAATAATAGTATCATATAATTAATCAAGAATTATATTCAAATATCATAATCAATACTGTCCTTAAAGAAATCAAACAATGAAGCCTCTTGATACAAGTTCTTCATTCTCTTATTAGCAATGACCATAATGGCTCAGCTGTTTTCCTGGGAGAATGCTGAAGCATCTTTTCTGGTTACTTAAATTCTAGCCAAAGCAATAAGTTTGGGTAGCTGCTGGGTCTAGGTTTGCAGAAGAGACATTGACTTCTGCCACATAATTACAGCTTGTGTGCAATTTTTTCTCACAATTTGTGTGAAATTTTTTCTCGCAATTTTCCCAAAATTTGTGTGTTTTTTTCTCTTGTTCTAAACCAGATAACATAGGTGAGAACACTGTCAAACAACCTTCTCACCCCAAAAGCACTGTTGCTCCTAGCAGTCAGAAGAGATGACACCCTGAGACTGTAGAACCTCATTAGTTTTGGCTCTCAAATAAATACTACAGGGAAATACTGAGTAGTGAATGCACTTCTTTACTAAGAAAGTTGGTACCTAAAGATATCAGACTCTAAATCCCGTGACTTTCTTTAGAAACCAATGTTTTACATGTGTTCGCATAACAGAACAGCTACTCCATGGCAGAAAGAGAGGAAAGTGAGAATAGTAGAGTGAAATCAGTAGAAGCCTCAGTGGTGGGGTGAGACCTGTGCTGGCTGGCAGGAGGAAATAGGTGACTGTCAGTACCACGAACATCACACACATTTGAAATAAAATTATTTGAGAATGGAAGCAGGCATGGAGATGAGGCTTACCTGCAGCAGCCTAGCAGGCCTGCCTGTGCCTGTGGCTTTTAGGACACCACTTCTCCTGAGGGACAGCTGTGGCTGCCCTTCACAGACACCCAGGGTTGGCCACTGCAGACTGAGAATGAGACCACCAGCGTGCATTTGCCTCCTGCCTGCAGTGCTCCTGGACACTCTCTTTTGGCCAGAAGCCTAAGCAGGTGCACAGATTTCTTTCTTTCAGCCCCCTGCATGCTTTGCAGCCTCCAGGCAAACACAGGGGGGTTCCTGCAAGGTCCTGGGAGAGTCCACTGTCCTTGAAGTTGGAGCTTTACAACTGAAGTGTGTGATGCTTCCAGCCTCAGCTCTTTCATGATGTTTTTGCCTTCATCAATTCCTGCTTCCAGGAGGAAATCCTCCATTTAATGTAGGGGGATGCCCCTGGCTTTGCCTTGCTGCCAGTGTCTTCAAAAGCCTCAGCATTTTTCATTCTAATTAAAAATGAAAATTCATCAATTATCCATCATTCTTGTGCACAGATCTGAGCTGTGTTTGAATTACCCTATTTCCAGGGTGCATGTTTGCCTCAGCAGAGCCATTCTAGCTCATGGTTAAAAAAGAGGGTGATTCTAGTAAGATAAAAAAAGCACCATTCACACTTATTCAATCCAGGCTCATTCACACTTTATAGCTTTCAATTGCAGGAGATAATTACTCTTCATTATTACTTTATTCACGTGTCCTGCAACTTCCACTTAATCTCAGGTTCCCAAGTTCCCTGAAGGATTCCATTTGGACACTTTGCTGTTTTACTAATCCACTAATAACAGTGTAGAATGGACTGAATGACCCATATACATGGAAAAACACAACCACGTGCTCAGTTGCAGAGTGATATTTTTCATATATTTGTTCAGCTTTATGAAAACACCCACCAAACTGTAATAATAATAATAATAATAATAATTTCCTCCTTCTGCAGGGTTTTGTTGCTTCACAATCCTTGCTTTACTTTGCAAAAAAATATGATCTGATGATTTCAGCGGGATTAATTATATGCTAATGCTTTGCAAATGTCTGTGTTTAGCCAGGAATCCTTTGAAAAATATTAGGTGTAAAAAAATGTAGAATATTGCCCATTATGCCTCGCTGCTCCTACTGCTTCATTGCTGCAATAGCACATTTATCAAATTGCACTTGAGCAAGGTATGAAATCCATTTCTGACTAACAGAACCATGAAGGAAAAAATGCTTATTTTTTGGAAAGTGCTTGTGTGCTGTTCACATTGTGAAAATGACTGTCAGTTTACAAAGAGAATCTGTAGCTTCCTAATTAATTTCAATTGGGTAGAAACATATTTTTACTTGACAGTTTTGTTACACTCAATTTTTTAACAGTTCAGCTTTTTCTGGCTTTGAATATTTCTGATCAATATGATCTCATTATTTTATCTTAAAGAGTCCTCAGTTTTGATGGTTTTCAATGTCTGACTTGGTAAATCAATCATAACTACACACTTATAAGAACGGAAATCCATCAGAAATGAGATTAAATCCTTGAAATATAATAGAAAACTTACAAAGTAAATAAAATTTCAAAAGATACTATAACAGCAGCTGAGTTCTAATAAGAAGCAAGTCTCACAAATATTTAATAATATTCCAAATGAAATCTGAGCCAAAATTAGTAATGGCTACAACTGACTCATGAATTGCTATGTCTTGTTTAACCCATGGAAGCTTCTGGCCAGGGTGGTACCCAGCATTATTTGCCTTTAATAGCAGTGATATGTGTATCGAGGTGATGGGGGCTTTGACAACCCTCAAAGGGCACTTGACAGCCCTGTCTGCCAGCCAGCAAAGGCAGTGAGAGCAGGCTGGCTGTGCCAGGGGATGGTCCTGAGCTGGGAATGGCATCCACAGCACTGACTGGCAGAGCAGAGTGAGGCAGAGCTCACAGAACCACGGAACTGTTTAGGTTGGAAAGGACCTCTAAGAGCACTGAGTCCAACTGTTAACCCAGCACTCTGTTCACCTCTAAACCACGTCCTCAAGTGCCACCTTCATCTTCTTTTGTGACATTTCTAGAGATGGTGATCCTACCACTTCCCTGTGCAGTTTGTTCCATTGCTTGACAACCCTTTCAGTGAAGAAATTTTTCCCTATTTTCTGATCTAAACCTGCTCTGGCATGACTTGAGTCCATTTCCTCTGTCACTGGGAAAATAGACCAACCTACCTGGCTCCACTCTCCTGTCAGGGAGTTGTGCAGAGCCACAAGGTCCCCCCTGAGCCTCCTTCTCTCCAGGCTGAGCCCCCTGCTCCCTCAGCTGCTCCTCATCAGAGCTGTGCTCCAGACCCTGCCCCAGCTCCATTCCCTTCTCTGGACTCACTCCAGCCCCTCAATGTGTCTCTTGTCAAGAGGGGCCCAGAGCTGGACACAGAATTTGAGAGGTAGCAGATGCTGACCGTAGTTGCACAAATTCATGGAGATAATGGTGAAGCTGGAAGTGAGGTGTTTGAGGAGTGAGATGGTGCAAAAGACATTTCAGGGCAATCATTTCTTCCTGTTTCAAGCAAGGGCCCATATGTGGACCTCCAGGGAAGAGCTCCTGGCTGGTGCCCCAAGAGGAGCAAGAGGATGTCCTGCATTTTCAAACACAGGGTTGATAGAAGGAACAGGTTAAAATTGCTTTTTGCCATTGATAGCATTGCACTTCCTGAATGGATACCTCCCAGAGCCAGATTTTCTGAGGCACTCACCTTTCAAGGAATGACATTAACTAAAAATTGATGTTAGACATAAATGCTTCTGCTTGGGGCTTCCCCCTCAACCCTCCAACGTGCTGCAGCAGTGGTGCACATGCACAGCTCAGGGCCCCCTGGGAGCTATGTGCTATCAGTGTCCCTCCAAACTGATCTGGAAACCTGAGCTGGGAATTAAAAAAAAGATAGCAATTACAAATAATAATAGAAAATCAGCAGAAAGTAGCAGAAAATAAGCGCTAGGTTTAAAAAATGATCAGTGCTACTTGTACTGTGGCTTCCAGATCTACTTTTTTCCTGGGTTGTGTTCAAGGTTCTCAGCCTGTGTTATGAAACCTACTGTGCAGTCATGTGGATCAAGACAAGCTGAGCACTCCTCCTGCCTGGGGTTTTTGGACCTCTCTGACATTTTTAAGACAGACACAGCTGTGCCAGAGGGGTTCGAAAACTGGAGCATTTCTATCACAGTGTTAATTTCCATGGGTTATATTTCACTTTCTTCTGGCTGAAATGAAATTAATTGGCTTTTTTCTTTTTTTTTTCCAAGTGAACTTTAAAAAATTGTGTGAGTTGATCAAAAGTCTATGTGCTTTTAAGTATTGATGGAGCTGTTGTGCTTGCTGTGGACGGGAATTCTTTCTCTGCAGTGCTCAACAAAATCAAGACCTATTTCTGTGATGTGTTACTCTATGTTTTATTTATTTGGAGTCTTTCACTGGATGATTTAACACAAGATGCTGTAGATAGTAAAATGTTCATTAGCTAAAAAGATGTCCAGACAGCTAATCAAAAGTTTTTCTATTAAAAAAATGAAATTAAAATTATTTGGATTAGGAATTAATCTCAGTTGCAAATGGTAAAGTTCTGGTAGGGTGTACCAGTGAAATATTAAAATACATTAAAAGATGTTACACTTTCCTTGGACAACCTCATCAGTATGGACTGCACTGTTGGTGGAAGTGAAGAGTAATATGCTTATACTTCATCTCCTTAAAAAAAATGCCACATGAGGATGCACGTTTTATTTGGATCTTGCTGTTATGGCCTGTGCAGTCCTTCATGGCACAGAGGTGACAGGATGTGGGTTGAGTGAGCATAAAGACCTTCTCTGTTTGAAGCTGCAGGATGCAAGCAGCATCCTATGGGTGTTTACTTCTTTATTACCCTGGCTGAAAACAAAATGCACTTCCACCTGATCAGGGCAACTGTTCAGGGTTGTCATTAAATTCTGGGAGACTGAAGGAAATAATGAAAAGATTCACAGAATATCTTGCTCTGGAAGGGAGCTTTGCAGGTCTCCAGTTCAACCCTCTGCTCAGAGCTGATCTAACTTTGAATTAAGCTTGCTTAAGGATTTGCTTCCTTTCAAGTTTTGAATGTCTCCAAAGGCCAACAATTCATGATCTCTCTGGGACCTTGTTCTAGTGCTTAATCACTTAGAATTCATTTTCCTCTTATAAAGCCAGAAATTCCCCTGCTGCAACTTACGACTGCTGCATTTTTCCTCTGCACCAATTGGTTATGAGAAGAGCTGGGCACCCTTTCTGTGGTGGAAGAAAGCACCAAGAGCCCTTTTTCATAGAATCACAGGATGGTTTGGGTTAGAAGGGACCTTAAAGATCATCCAATTCCAGCCCCATGCCATGGACAGGGGTGCCACCCACCACATCAGGACGTCCTCTTTAGGCTAAAAACCCCAAACAGCTCTTTCCAGCCTCTTCCAGCAGTGTTTTTGGTAGGGATCTCATTGAAAGACAAACACCCCCACACGGGGTGAGCCAGCCCAATCCTGCTCAGTGGCAGCTCTGAACTTGATCACTGTGCCTGAAGAGTGAGAAACAGCACAGGACAAACCTGCTGAGCTGTCAGCTGCAGAGCCAAATGGGGATGCCACGATTCAGATGCCAGTGCCTGGATCTGGTGAAACAATTCAGCTGTGAAAACTGAAAGGGGTGGAGGTAAATGAGCAGTGAAGGCTGCTCTGGCTGGTTTTTACTGATGGTGAGGAGGACAGCACCCTCTCAGCACTGAGGTGAATTTTGGGTCTGTCTTGGTACTGCTCAGCACTGTAGAGATGGAAACACCACTGCAGAGCAATCCTCTGGGAAATTAAACTGTTGATTAAACTGTTGATATGATAATCCTATCCATACACAGCAGTATAGGATTTATTTATTTATTTATGATCAAGAGCTTTTTGTTATTGAAATTGCTATTGATATTTAGTAACTATGTGCAGAAACATTCTCAGATTGGCAAAAAACTTCACTCAGAAAGGTTTCTCTTAGGTGAGATGTAACTTTAGAATAGAATTAAGAAAGCAAAGTTCCTTTCAATGCTGAGGGAAAACTCACCTGAAGTCCCCCCTTGTGACCAGGTCATGTTGCAAGGAGTGTGAGTCTGTGAATATTTTGTGTCAGGATCATTGAACTGGTGTTTCTGCTAGTGAAAAATCTCTCCTTTTCCTCATGAAACTCTGCAAAAAGCCTCTCTTTTGTCTGCTGCAAAATTAATCCAAATAGTGAAGAATCAATAGTTTTTCTTCCCTGGTTGGCTCTGATATTATGCAGTCACAGACTTCCAGCCTGTGTCCACAGAATACAAGAAAAAACTTCCCAGCAAAAAATCAACACCATCCTCTTGTTATTTGCCATTTTATTTCAGTTGTTTTATACATTTATTTTACCAAGAATTTTTAAAAATATGTATTTTATTGCCTTAAGATTGGATAAAGCTGTTCATACAAGAATGATAGAACTGCTACAGGCCTTTAAGCAAATAAGTAAGAGCTTAGAAAACTATTCTTCTGTTATGGAAACTGCAGCAAATAAAGGCTTTATCAGCCATGAATGAAAGTTTCACAATCACATTTATTTTCCTGAGATTTATTTCACCTCTAGATCTGTAGAATATTTCAGCTTCTGGGGCTAAAGTTCTGGAATCTTTCCTTTTAACTTAAATTCACTTGTTTATGCAAAGAAATAGCAAACAGGCAAGACATGATGCTGTATTTTAGGTTGAGTTGCAGCATTGAACAAATTTCCAGTTCCAAGAATGACATGAAGCACTCAGTTATACTGGGGTATACTGGGCTTACGTTTCTTGATAACTCATTGCTCCTTGGCTTTTCTGATTTCTTTTTGTGAAAAAAATATAGGGTTGGATCTTTGGCCATAATTAAGTGTGAACCATGTAAAGAACTGGGTTTCATTTATAAGTCTTGCACTTCTGAAATCTGTTTACCTTTTTAGTGCAAAACAATTACTGAGTTTTAAAAGCTCTGAGGTGAAACATATCTGATATTTCTCATCTTGATTTGATGATCTGGGGGTGCACTTTGGTGGGCTGGGCTGTTCAGTGGAGCAGGAGACCTCTGATAAATGACACCTTGCACTATGGAAGCCCTCTGTGGATAATTTTCCAGCACAGGTCCTGTTCATATTTATGACATTGCTATTAAAAATGACCTTTCCACCAACAAATGCATATTTTTTAGTGCTTATAAAATATGGGGCTTTGGAGTGCATCCTGCACTGGTTTGAATCAAAACTGACAGAGAGCTGGGGGCATGTTACCATCCCCTGCATCTGGTGTCTCCTTTTCCACAAAAGATCCCAGAGTGCTGAGGAAGCTGATGATGAAAGCTACTTAAAGAAAACACTCTTTTTCCTGAAACTGGGTCACATATAAGAGTTCAGCTGCTGCTAATTAGTTTTTCTGTCAGTCTGCTGTCACATTTAGCTTATCACGCAATGGACCTTCACTGTCAGTGCTCTCTCACCCTCCAGTGTGGATCTCAGCCACTTTGTCCCAAGGTCAGATATCTTTATTAGCAGCTTTCCCTCCCTGCATGTGCAGTGAGCTGGCTGATCTGCTCTGATGGCATCAGATAAAACCTGACTGCAAAGTCTCCCTCAGAGGTGACCTGCTGAAAGAACCAAGGCATCATTCAGCCAGGAAAGTGATGATTTGGCTTAAGTTGTTAAAAAGCCACCAAAAAAACCCCACCCCATAACTGAAAACTCACCCAGTGGGCTTTGCTGCTTTTTGTGTTGTTCTGGGGCACTTGCTGCAGAAATTGTGTCCTCTTCACTGTCTGTCTAGAGGTGGAGGGATGTATAGACCTGTGTCACAGACAAAACTTTACATTCTCATTTTCATGTAGAATATTCTGAGTTGAAAGGGAGTCACAAGGATCATCAAGTCCAGCTCTTAAGTTTATGCCATACAGGGATAAACCCCATGGCCTTGGTGTTATCAGTTCCACCCTCAGACCAGCTGAGCCAATCTCAGTGGCTGCTGTCTGCCCCACTACAAGTCAAACCTGGCAGCATGATGAGGAATCCAGCATGAAAAAGAATATTTGTGACAATTTTTGGCTTTCACATGAGAACTAATGTGATATACACCTTGGTTGCTGTTAGAAAAGTGCTGCACCACCTCCTGCCCAGACTGAAAGTCTGGGTTATGATGGTTATGGCCTCAAGTTGTGCCAGAGGAAGCCTAGGTTGGATATTAGGAAATATTTCCTCACTGAAAGAGTGGTTAAGCATTGGAGCAACCTTTCCAGGGAAGTGCTGGAGTCACCATCCCTGGTAATATTAAAAAATGAGTGAATGTGGCACTTTGTGGTATGGTTGAGTGGCCGTGGGGGTATTCGGTCAAAAGTTGGACTTGATGATCTTGGAGACCTTTTCCAATCCTTATGATTCTATGACTCTGTGACTTCATTCTATTGTTCTGTGACTTCATTCTATTATTCTGACTTTTTCTGGGTGTGAAGAGTACATGAGTAATACTCATTGATATTGATGCACTGGACCCTCACCAGCTTGACACCTCAAAGCCCTGGTAGAGCAGGGAAAGTTCTCACCTGATTTGTGGAAAGGCTCTCTCAGATTTACTGCAATGCATTATAACAATTTCTCTGTACTTCACAGTGCAAAACAAAGATGGAGATGTATTTTGCTGTAAATCTTAGAGGAGCACAGAGAATAGTACAGTCTTTGATTTTTTAGTTACTGCCATGCTGGTAAAGGGCTTTTTTTTTTTTTTTTTTTCCAACTGTAATTGTGGTAGAGTTACTGTAGAGAAATTACTCTTTATTTGTTTGAATAACAAAGACTCTGGGTGATGTATTAGATCACCTATTGAGGTCTTTTCCAGCTTGTATTTCTAAGCTCCTGTGACTCTTTTGGGATGACAAAAGCTAAGGGAAAAGATTTGTCTCCCAGGAGCTTGCAGTAATAGCAAAACAATTGTCGAATATGACCTTATAGATGAATTTTACAGTTTTGGGACAATGGGCTCCTCAATTCAACAACTTTTTTCTTTCCCTTGATGCTGCTTTTCACTCTTGATGAACTGCTCTCTTGGTGAAGCATACTATCATCTTTCATGAGCATCAGTTGGGGAAGCATTAAGTACATAACAGAAAAAGCCTGATTGTGTTCTCAGGGTGGTGTGGGTAAAGTTTATGCTTGACTTATGTGTGAGCAGAATTTGGCTCCAGGGACAAGCTGCCTCTTGCAGAGAGCAGCAAACTCTTGTGTCACTGCTCAGACTTGCAGAGGCTGCACAAAGGACAGATGTGGGTGTGGGTCCCAGGGTGCTGAGCAGAAGGACCCCCAAAGCACAGAGTTGACCTGATAATATGGAAATGTTTTTCCTTGCTTGTCCATTTCTTTCCTTCTCCCTCAGCCATCTCACCAGTTCCAGGCAGTTCTGTGAACTGCAGCCTCTCGCTGTGGAATCAGGGCTCCAGCCCTCCCTGTAAACCAACTGCAGAAAGTGCCAAGGTGGCTCCTTTAGTTTATCAGCCCCATATCTGCTGTAATCAGGTTTAGGTTTTTCTGTGTTCTCACTCTAGATGTGAGATATTTTCAGAAACATTCCTGACCTGCTTCCTGTGATGTACCCTGTCCTAGAGTAAACACCTGAGAGATACTGTCTTGTGTATAAGTTTCCAAAGATCAATTTCATTTCAATATAACTTTGTCATAGAGGATTTGTGGATTTTTCCTCCTGTTTGGCATTTCCTCATGTATGTTGCTATGGAAGAGTTCTTTTCTTCCAACTACAAAAGGAACATAGGTCTTGTTAATTGCCTTGCATTGGGTTCCTCACTTGATTCCTGAAAAGCAGGACTGAAAATTTTCCAGAAATTGTCCAGGGAACTGAGGCTGTCAGCCTGAACCTAAATTTTAGGGTAATAGTGGAACAGTTCTGCTGAAAGTAAATATCCCCATTGATTGAGTCACCAGTGTCTTGCATGAGCTGCCACTGGAGGCTTCTAGAGGGAAATCCTGTCTGACATCTCTTGGCACCAGCAGCTTAGGCAGGTGCAACATCTCACTGGAGATCCTGCAGAAATATTGGCTTGCTGAGCATCAGAAAGCAATTAATCTTGTAAACATGATTTTCAGGGTAAGAGAAATTACCCTCTGTTCCTTTATTTTCATCAAGAGCAGCAGGATCTAAATCCTCCATCTAGACAGACAGACCTTTGACACCCAAACCAGAGGAAACCACATCTCCTGAACCTGAGGCTCATTTACTGAGGGAAACTTGAAGCAAACTTTTACTCACAGGCAAGTCCAAAACCATTCTGTAGTAAGATCAGGTTTAATACTTCCCTACGTTTTTTATCCAGGTTTTGTAGGGTTTATCTAAAATGATAAGACATCTCTGCAGCCATCCCAACTGTTCCTGTGCAAGTGAGAACTACTTGAATTACTTTATGTTGCTCCTTTCTGGTCTGAGATTCTGAATCAGATTCACTGCAGAGAGAGTGGTCAGGCATTGACCAGTTTGCTGAACTCCACTAGAATTGCAGAAGTCTCCTGCAGGAATTTTCTTTCTGACCTGTTTCAACTCATATGAAAAATAACTGTCAGTAAGTAAAGAGGTGAATTACGAGGGGATGGCCACATGCCATAGATCCCTTTGAGTGTGAGACACCTGTTATCATTTCCTCTGTGCATGTTGATGTTTTCCCTTACTTCAGGCTTGCTCAGGCAAAGCACTGACACTGGGAGAATCACATCTGTCACCTCCACTCAGTACAGTTGGGAAAGTGAAGTACCATCACTCATGAGGCCATGGACAAATAAAATAATTTACTGTGAAATGCTGCTAAGGAAAAACACAAATTAAATAAATTTTTCTCTCTCTGTTCTCTTTCTCCCAGACATGCAAAAATCCGTTTTCATATCGCCTATAAGGAATATATATCATGGATCCTCTTGCAGTGTAGTCTGGGAGCTATGCCTTTCCTCTTTATGTTAAATGACAAACTCAATAACTTATGTTTTAGTTTAGTTACACTTTTCTCTTCTTTTCCAGTCAAAATGGAATGCTTGCTTTATGCTGAAAAAATCTTGGAGCTCCTTAACTATCAGTAAAATTTGTACTGTACAAAGATATTTTGGAACAGCCTGTAATAGAGTGGGCAATGTGATCTAAAAATGAAAGAACTGATCCAATTCTTTTGCAGGCTGTGATGCTTCACATTGGTCAAACAATAGACTTGCTTCCCTATATCTTGCCTTTGACTTTCACTCCTTGCAAATCTTCAGGGGACCATTACTGCTGAAATAAAAAGTTAGTTGGAACTTCGTTGACATTTACCTTCAAAAATAGCTTGTGTGATAAAAGAACAAGACTGCACTGCTTTTTGGTCTAAACTTTTATTTTTCATAGTCATCAGCTTCTGTACCTGGAAGAAGGGAAGGCAGGTGTGTTAGCCAGATGGACAGATGGAACAAAATGTCACTGAACTGTGCAGGCGTGGAAACAGAAAGACCTAGGACAAATGACATTTTGGATGGGGGGTGACCCAGCCAGTCAATTGTAGGCAAGTTATTGTAAACATTGAAAGAAACATCTAAAAGAAAGTTTCAAGATGCAGGGAATGCTGCTGAATTCTTGCAACTGTTGTGCTGGGAAAAGGGGGAACACAGACAGATCTTAAACTGGAAAGATTAATAGACAAGGAATGTGTTGGAGGGTTTCCTCAGAGGAATAAGATACAATTTATTTGCTCCCTTCAGCCATCCTTGCTTAACTCAGATATCACCTGTAGTAACTTCAGATCTTTGGGGAGCACCCCTCATTTCAGAAGGGCTCTGTCTGGAAATATCAGGGATGTAGAATGAAGGAATCACAGAGTGGTTTGGGTTGGAAGGGACCTCAAGTCTCACTTAGTTCCAACCTCCCTGCCATGGACTAGGTTATGTTGTTCATATCCCCATTCTCCTTTACACTCCAACCTCTTTGCAGCCAGTTCTTCCCCTTTTCCATCCCCAACTATAGCAACCCATATCTGAATGTTGTTTCCTGGTTTCTTATTCTAACACATGATCTGCTTATTTTTCAGTTTGTCTGTTTGGTTGGCTTTTTTACCAGTAAAAATAAAAACTTCCTAACTTATGTAGTGCACAAAAATTTATAACAAGGAAGTTTATATTATTACTCCTGTGTACAGGATTTGATAGTTAAGGGCCTTTTCTGTTACTACTGTTGTATAATTATTCCAGAGAGAGCCTGAAAATGACAGCTGCAGTGAGATTTCCATTTTGGCTGGACAGCAGCATGGAACATGGCATTCTGGAACTCAAACTGTTGTTTCTGAGAGGCCACAGAAACCCTACAATTGGTTACTTTTTACTAGAATTCTAAAATCTACACAATCCTTGAAAAAAAATCACATTAACCATAAAGATAACCTCAAGTCTTTAAATGCCAAACACAGAAATTTGATTTACCCTCCCCCATAATTAAAATGAAAAAAAAAAAAATACATAAACTTCAAAGACTTGGCATTGGCCCAAAGGAAAATAAAAGAAAATGTGTTGGTTTTGGTCTTTTTGCAAAGTGACTGGCTGTGCAGTCTGGTGCAATTAAACAGATACACAAAACAAGCATCCTAAATAGTCTCAATTTACTATTCAGACACATGATTGAAGCAGTGACTGAGGAAGACCAGAAGACACCCATATAAGCCCACTGCGACTGGACTGCAATAACCTATGAGTATAAAAGAAGCTCTGCTAAACCTGAAATTCAGACCAAAGACAACAGAAAATACAAACCAGTGGCTCAGCACATATATGTGTATTTCACCTTCATCCAATCTGATTCATTTGCATTTAAAAAGCAATTTATATGAATACAACTGGTTAGGAGGGTTTTGAGTGGTTTTATTTTAGTAGCTGCACTTTTTGATGCAAGTTTATCAGCCAAAGAAAAGAATTTCTTTCTATATCTGTACAGAACATCTTCAACAAGAAGGTTTATAACTCAGTAGGATAAAACTTTGATGAGTATGTTGTTTGTGTGTACCATCAAACAAACTCTAATTTTTCTTTCTCTTAAGGAAAGTGCAGCAAATGATCCTCTGCAGTAACCACTATTGATATTTTCACTTACTTCTTTCCATTTAATAACCCTCAATTATTTTCAATACAGCTGTCATGTTCAAAGACTTTAGAGAAATAGGACCACCTATTTATCTTGCAGTCATTTACCTGTAAAACAAAAGATCTATGTTTTTTTGCCAGTTTTAGGAGGCAGCAGCACAAGGTATTGTAAAACTCCAAGACACCCATTCATACTTGTTCTTTTTCCCAGAGGTTTCCCTCTCCTCAGAGAGCTGTTCAGTGTCAATATCAAACTTTATGGGTGTCTGCTTTAATTATGGGAGATAGGAGGCAGAAAGGCAGGAGCAGCTTTGGTGACAGGGAGAAAGTGGTAATTGCTTTTTCACTTAGAAAGAAAGTCAGTCAATTGCACTTCTAGGGCAAGATTAAAAATTCTATTTTTCCAGTCCTGACCCAGTCTTCCTGTAGGTCTGCAAGATGGTCCTGCTGACTGTCATGACTGTTTACATTCATCTGTTATAGGCTTCAAATCAGCACTTTTCCCACAATACCAAGAAAATTCACTTATATGTATTTTAGTGATATGCAGACTTCTACACTGTGGCCAGCTGTCCAGCCAGGCATTTCCTGACACAGCCTGTTCTTCAGCTGATTCACTTGAGCTCAGCACTGATACGTAGCATGGTCTTCCTCTTTCCCCTATGACAGGGAGTCAGTGATTACGTGGGAGACGAGATCAAAATTTATTTATCTTCGGTTAAAATCACCTTCCACAACCCAAAACTGTCCTTCAGTCAATTCCACTACCACAAAATGGAACAGGCCCAATTTTTGAGAGTCAATGTCAGTGGTGTTATGTTTGTTAATGGGGATCATCCTCTGTGGGCTGAAATAGCTGAGCTCCTTTGGGACAAAGAAGTCTCTGAATGTAGAAAAGACTTTCATGATTTAATTTATACTAGTCCAGGTAAAGAGTCCATTTGGGATCATTGTCTGTTTGAACAAGGATTTCCAACATAATTACCATTATAACTAAAAAATATTAGTTTAAGTAGAGCCACCTGGGGAGAAGAAATGAAAACCATGGAGGGCTCCAGTAAACTTTTTAGGTCCCTTGCTATGTGGAAGTATCTTTTCAAAATCTTCTGCCCTTGAAACACTGATCTAACAAACCCCAATGCATTCACTAACACTGATATGGATGTCATGCTCCCCAGATTGTATCCTAGCAGGACAGGAGAGCAGAAAACAGGAAGAAGAGACTGAAGGACATCTCCAGGTCGAGAGGAAATGGCCTCAGGTTCCAGTGGAGGAAGTTTAGATTGGATATCAGGAACAATTCCTTCACTGTGGTCAAGCACTGGGACAGGTTGCCCAGGGAAGTGGTGGGATCAGCACCCCTGGGACTGTTCGGATGTGTGGATGTGGCTCTGAAGGACATTGCTTAGTGGTGGACTTGGCTGTGCTGGCTCAACTGTTGGACATGATGATTTTAAAGGTCTTTTTCAACCCACGTAATTCCACGGTTCTATGACACAAAGAGCAGCAGAGGAGCTTTGGTGTGGTGGATCTTGTGATGCTTGTGGTTCCCTGAACAAGGCTGTCCAGCTCCCAGTGAGGAAAGGGCAGCCCTGTCTTGGTACAAAGCAGAGAGAGTGAGCAAGAAATCTACCTCGGCCCTGTAGCTCCCAGAGGTGTCTGTAAGCTCAGCAAATCCTCTAGTGTAGGAATCCAGAGTGCTCTGACATTGCATTTATCATGCCCAGGGGAGATATTATCCCTAGGAGAAACCAGGAACAGGCAAGCTGTCAGAACCTGGCTGGAATGTCCCCATGGGAAAGGGAGAATGTGACCTTGTTTAGCCTGCCAAGTGTCACAGCAATGGGATTTCCCTGCCCCAGGGTGAGAAAATACAGCAGAACTAATCACCTTAAGAGGGTTCAGAAGGACTTAAAAGGTTTCTGTGCATATTAATATCTAGGGAATTGCCCTGCTTTTATATGAGGTTATCTCTCTCTTCATTCCTCATACACCTTCCTGCTCCCAGTAAATCTTCCCACCTGTCTTCAATCTTGCATCCTTATCAGTAGGGAGGGGGGAGGGGGGAGAAGGCTCCTGGGCTGGAGGTTGTTAGATTTATGTTCTTGTCTTTGATCCTCTGAGCCTGTCACTCCCTGCCAGACAGTGCTATTAGTTCTGAATCCCTTCAAAGGCAGCAGCAGCCTCTGTCTGACACAGAGGAAACTTTAAGGTCAGGTACTGAGAAACCCAGATGCTGGGGAATGTGTACCAACTTCTCAATGACAATTTACAGGAGAAATCCTATACATCCTTGCAGAGGGAAGAGGGAAGCCTTTGAGTTACAACATGGGAGAAATGCTGGATTTGCTTCTGAACTGGTTGTGAAAATATTTACACTTGTATCACTACCAGCAAACCAGCCAGTGCTGGGAGCTGCTGTGGAGCTTTGGGACCAGCTGGCAGAGCCAGGCTCTGCCTTGCCATTCCCTTCCCTCCAAAGCTTCGTGGGGAAGGTCCCTGGTGTGAACTGATTCCCAAACCATGCTGGGGAACCAACCATTTGGGAAGCCACTGGCTGGTCTGGGCAAAAAACAGAGAGGGTTTTTTTGGCTTTTTACCATCATGGATGCTGAATTCCTGCACCTGTGCCCCAGTGTTGTTAATTTTTTGGTATCAAAATTGCAAATGAAAAAATCATGCTTTACAGAGGATCTAATTTCAGAACCATACAGAGGTGCAGGACCAGAAAATCTTTGTTTTCTCTCAAGTTAGAGAGAGCCAATATTTAATACTGAGGGCTCAGCACCCCAATAAAGATCTCTTCGTTTTTCAGTACTGAAAAGAAAATAGAATGCAAACCTCACACACCCTCCATGGGTCACTGAACTAGCTAAGCCCTTCAGCCCAGGTTCCTCATTTTTTTGGGCCACCTGCCCATCTTTTCAAGTGAGAAACACAGAATCTGAAGTACTAGAAAATCATGCTAGTCATGGTGTCCCTAGAGCTGTGCTCTAAGGCACAGACTAAAATTCTCTTCTTACCATAGTTGTATACATTTGATATATTTAGTGTTGTCAACACACAGGAGAAAATGCTGCTTGTGCTTTCATTGACATATCAATGGTTTTTTTATGATTGATGTCAAGGGGATATTTAGGTGCTTAGATGTCTGTGACACCTATTCCCACTGTTTTCTCTCCACACAAAAAAAAAAAAATCAAACAAACAAAAAAACAAAACAACAAACCAAAACATTTGAAATTGAGCATACTGCTTTACAATCTCTGATGAGAAGATAAGGGAAGAACTTGTGAAAAAATTTCTGGAATGCTGGGCTTGGAGAGATGGTAAGTGGTACAAATGGCAGCTGTTTTTAGTTGCAGCCTTGAAGGTAAATTGCTGGGGTAAAAACTGATTAATGCCTTTATTAATAACCTGAATGATGGGGCAGTGCAGTGTCAGCAAGTTCATGGACAGCATCAGATCTTATCAATCACATGGGGCTGATACATGGAGAGTGTGTTGCTGTGTCAAGGGACATAGGCAGGTTGGGAAAAGGCGTTGACAGGAGGTTTCACAGAAGGACATGAAGAGGAAATATCACCTTTATGAATTGGCAACCGATGGCCTTAGACCAGTCCATGTCCCAGTAAACTGTGAAACCAAAGACATGTTAAAAACGTCAGATTGGAGTTAAAATTATGACTATACACAGTAAGATGAGACAGCAAATTTCAGCTTTCCCAACATAGAATATCTGGGGTTAGAGGAGATCTCCTTTTTGTCTGTAGCACTACTGATTGATCTAACACTTGCAGGCATTGCATATTTTTAGCAATAGAGCCACTGTGCTTGGAGGTTGACATAATTTTCATGAAGAAAAATGCCATTGTCAGTTTATTGTCCTTCACAGTTGCCTGACATCCCCTAAAAAAAAAATAATCAGGTGTTTGTGGACACATTGGTGATTACTGGAATAGCATTTTTCACATGATCAGTTCTAGGAAGTTTCTACCCTGATAATCATGCTATGATATTCTCCTTGGTCAAGAGGCAAAACCTATACAAGTCAATGTATTTTCTTCATAATCTTCATTAGGATTTAAACCAGGCCACTGTTTAAAACATGGAATGTGGGGATATAGATAACTGTGTGATCCTGTGCATATGGGGGTTAATTGAAATGGATATTTTGCAAGTCACATCATCTTTACTGGAATCTATTTGGGGGATATTTAAAATTCATAAGTATGTTAGATGAAAAGTCAGCGCTTCTCGTGAATGGCTCATTAATTGGAAAGGTGTCTAAAGTCAGCAATGATCACAGTTAGCCCAGCCAAACTGGGTCTTTCTTTGCATTTTAGCAATTTACAACTGCCAAAAGCAGAATATTGAATTAACTGAGCCCAGACTGATATTGATGGGATTCCTCTCACCTTATTCAGGAATGGGATTCCATCCTTCTTGTTTTTCATGCTTGCAATGTGTATGTCTGCATCTGAAAAATCATCTTAGACATTGTTTAGGCAAGATGGAAAGCAATGGGCAATTTTACCTATTTTTAGCTGTCTTTGCTAAAGTGATAGTGAAACAAAAGGACTCTGGATGGTTACACTATCCATTGACTTCAAAGTGAGCCTCCATTGAGTTCAGAGCCTGGACAAGTAGAACAAATACTGACATTTACTTTGTAGATGACAGCATATGATCAAATTAAGGCTGCTGTCAGTCCAGGGTCACTGTGTGGTCAGAAGGAACAGGCACAATGAGTAGGAGATTCCTTCAACAAACTCAAGATGTGAGGATCTCCTCCCCTCAGGAGTCTGCTGCTCTGAATTAATGAAAGGAGCCACCTCGCTCTTCCTGTTGATGACAGGAGGCTTTTAGTCCTGACATTGTGAACACTCCATTTCCCCTCCCTTTGCTCATGGGATAGGAGAAAGGGCAGTCTATCTACAAGCTAAAGGATCTCAGCCTATTTATCACACATAAACCTAAAAATGGCCAGTCTTAGGCAGGTGACTTAGGATGCAAATTTTTGCTGTTCAGGCCACTGCAGTCTCTTATTTCTTTGTGTCCTTGTGTAGTTAATGGTGTGTCTCCACTTGCCAAGGGAAGAAAGATGGGCTGTGGCTTTTCTCTGTGTGGTGTATCTTTTCAGGGTAGGCATTCCTTCCCTCACCTCCTGGCTCCACAGGGGCACACCTCTGCTATCCTCTGCTCTAGTGGAGGGAGGATGAATGATAACCACGTTCCCATCAGGTGTCTTGGTGTCTTCATGGTGTTCTTGAATCTGCTTTGTTCCTGAAATGTCCTATTTTCTGTTGAATCAGTAACTGCTGATGCAACATCTGCTAAAACATGTGCTTGAGGGAAGGTGACTTTCGCAGTTCTTTTCTTAAATTCAGGTGGCAAGTGTCCAAAAATCTGTACATGCACGTGAAGGACTTGGTTATAGCTGGGGTAAGGACTGACCTCATCTTCTGGGCCTAAAAAACTTTGCTCTGTCACTTAAGAGAACAGACCAGTATGGGAGCACTGCAAAATTAAATCTTTGTTAAACACTATATCCAGAGATACTTCAGATTTGAGCAGATACTTGCAAATGTTTGGATTGCGCTGTATGAGAATTATCCCCTCTACAGCAATCACAACTTCTTGGTGGCATTTCAGTCCCAGGATTCAGACTACCACACTAGAACAATAAATATGCAAAAGCAGGTACATACTTCTGGGGGAAAAAAATCCATTGACAGTTATACAAAATAATTTGACATTTGATTTAGGAAGACGCTGACTGATGAAGAACTGAAAAAGGGGAAATTTTCTTCACTTTGTGTATTTTAGACAAGGTAGAGCTTTTAGCAAAACTGGTTGCTGCAAAAGACAGCATGAAAAAGCATAAAAATCAATAACCAGGGAACCATGTTCTGATTTTAAACATTTTCTTTTACAGTATATTTCAATCAAATAAATTATGAAAACACATGTAGATCTTTCTAGAGGAGTGGTTAGACGAAAAGTCAGATCTCTAACCAGGTTGTCACCTGTTTCTGCTATAAAGATTAAGTGGTTTTCATCCTGTGTCTCATGTTCACATCCTTCAAGAGGCAACAGCTTTTGAGCATCTCAGAAAGGAAACCCATTACCTACAAATGAGCACAGCAAATGTTTGAGCTCAGCCTCCATCAGGGTGATGCATACATGTCCCCCAGGGTTGCTCATCACTTACCAGGCAAAGGAAACAAGGCTCTAGGGATTTGGGTTTTGCCATATCCATTTCCAAAACTGCTTTCCTTAAGGGGGTGAAGAGGAAGCTGGCAAGGTTCTGCTTGCAGCAGTCGGGTTTAGCATTGGATTTAATCTGATGCAATATGTTACTGTTGAAGAAGAAGAAAGCATAATGGCTGCAATACAGTGGCTTGCCATATTAGGTCTCTGTTTTCTTCAGGTCCACCTGGTGTTTAACTGTAAATTGGTTTTGAGGCACTTTAGTAAATGGATAAATGAGCTGCAAGTTCCAAACCGGAATTGTTGCAGTACAGTTTTGTTAGATCCCAAGGGGTGAGGATGATGCTATTACACTGCAGTGCTATTACACTGTATTTTATGTTCCCTGTGAGACCTAACAAATGATTAGTGGAGCTGAGTGTCTCAGTCACCATTAAATATGATGGCATGTTTTACTGGTGGAATGAAAAAGCAATGGCACTGGTTTTTGCAATGAGTCAATTCATATGCTTTAAACCCAAATCATGTTCAAGGAAATATACTAATAATGACATGCCATTAGCTGATAATTGCTGAACAGTACATTTAGGTTCAATGTCATTTAGTTCAATGGATCAACCGCAAAAATAGACTCAGGGTAATACTCAGGTGTGATGTGGGTGCTCTGGATGTACCTGCTGGGGTAAAATGCCCTGAGAGGTCACACACATCACCTGGGGCTCTGCTCACCAGCCCTGGCTGTGCCTTGCTGGGCAGGTGCTGTGTCTCCATACCAGGAGAGGACACTTGTCCCAGCCTGGGCAGGGTGGTGATGACACAGGGCAACTTCTGGCAGTACCAACCCAGGTGCTGCACTTTTCACTGGAAGGTGTCTCTTCCCCCATTACACATTTCTAGGCTGCTTTTACACCTTTATTCAACCTGACCCTGGCTATGTTGTCAGTCTCTTTGCTCTTTGGGTTCTATATCTGAAGACAAACTGGGAATAGAGCCACTTCATGGAGGCTGAAGGGTCCCTTGTCCGGCACTTGGCACAGGGGTGGGTCCTTTCCTGGAGGGGCTTAAATGGAGGGCAAGACAATGTGTGACAGGATTGAATGCTTCGTGGTGGCAGCTGCTGTGTGAGAGTTTTCCAGCTTTGCAGGGGAGAGGAGGAGGAGGAATGCATACAGCACATCCATACATCAAGACCTCTTTTCCACTCCGAGCCTTCTGCTTGCTTATTTATCTGAAAAAACCCAGAATAGTTTGGCATATCAGGAGACCTCTGGAGCCCTCCCAACAACTGCATGCTATACAAATACTTCAGACTATGAAGTTCCTTGCTCTAAAATGACGTCTTTTTCCAAATGCAGCCTTTATCTTGTCTCACAGAGCAGCAAAGTGCAGCTGTGCCCAAATACCTTTCTCTGTCAGCCAAACTGTCACCTCTGCTGCAGTTGTGTGGAGCATATCACCAGTATTGCTGGCATGGAAGCTAGAAATACTCCAGATTTATAACAAGTTATCAAAAGTGTTTATAATAAATGTGGGTAATCACATCCAAACAGAGCAATTCATTCCTGTACTAACTGCACTGAATTACACCTGGGATAAATTTGAACTATTATTTATTGTGTAAGTGTTAGCAACCCAGCACAGTAACTGAGATTGTGTCTGGGGATCCAGATGGAAAAGATCTATGTCTTTTTTTTTGTCCCCTGACTGTGTTTTGTATTGTTCATAGATGGATGTCTCTGCTAGAAATTAACAGTGAAGCTGATGACTTTGTTTTTATTGAGCTGAACAAGTCAAACAACTTGTTTTCTCTTCTCAGAAGGTTTATTTTGGCCTATCTTGAGACTGAGAATTAAACCCTGCAGCTGTTCCTAGTATTGATAATCAAAAGCACAAAAGAGACTGTTTCAAAGTCACGAAACAGTATCATGATTTCTGGGTTTTTTTACAGAAGAAAAGGTCTCCTAAAGATTTTTAAACTTCTAAATGTTTTGAGTCGAAGGAATACACAATATTCATTTCTCATGAAATAGTTTCTCCCAGGCATTAGGAAACACATGAAAAACAGAGGTGGTTTGGTATTTCCATACTGTCACCATTCTTGTAGCTGGAGGTTTATAATAAATGTCAAATATAGCAAGAGTTTTAAGAATGTCAGGGTAGATAACAGCTTGAATAACAAGAGACTCAAAGGCAGCAGTGTTGCCACCTTTTGTCTTAATTATTCTAAAGAAACAATATTCTGTTGGGAATGTTGTGTTTTCTGAGGTGAATACTTCTCATTTTGTGAGGTTATAAGTAGCAGTTTCTTAGTTAATTGCATTACCTGGTAGTTGGGGTCAGAGAACCACAGAATGTTTTGGGTTGGAAGGGACCTTAAAGACAATCTCATTCCAACCCCTTGCCAGGGCCAGGGACACCTTCCACTGTCCCAAACCTCATCCAGCCTGGCCTTGAACACTTCCAAGGATGGCACAGGAATTGATCACTATTACCAACAAAACACACCCTGTTGTAAGCCCTCTTTGCAGATTATTTTTGTTTTTCTCTTCAGTCAGCATTAAATTGAAGAGTACTCTCTGCTCAGAGTTTGTCCCTTTCTATTTGTGGCTTCTTTTCTTTTTTTTTCTTTTTTTTTTTTTTTTTTTTTTTTTTTTTTTTTTTTTTTTTTTTTTTTTTTTTTTTTTTTTTTTTTTTTTTTTTTCTGTGGAAGAGTTTAGTCATATTTATCTTTGTACTTATTGGCTAATCACAGGAAAGAATTGTTTCATTTATCAAAGTCATCCACTTCTTTCACTTCTTCTCGGAAGAGCTACTGTGCTGTCATCTTTGAACTTAAGCTCAAAAAAAAAAAAAAACAAACCCAAAAAACCACACACCAAAAAAAGGGGAGCTCAAAATAACCCTATGACAGTCTGAATGTACCACCATCACACTTAAGTGTCTTCCTTTCAGACAGGTTTTCAATGTGGTTATTTAAGTAGATGCTTATTTTAAACTTGTGAGTTTCTGCTCTTATAACTAAGAATGTTTGGAAAAAAATGGGAGGAAGGCTGGGAAAGGGTCTGTTTGTGTCTGTCTGTGTGGAGAGCAAAAGAAGGCAAAGAGATGTGAAGCTTTTGAAAAGAGGAAGAGTTAAAGGAGAATATGCTTACTTTTATCTACCCAAGCTTCTGAGAAGCCATGCATGACATCCCACTGATTGGAAATCCAGCCACAGGATACTGAGGATATTCAAGCAGCAAGTTTAATATTTTCTAAAATCCTTCCAATTCAACTGTTTCTTTGCACCTGGTGCTGAATTACAGAATTTCTTGTGATAGTTTTGGAGTCACATCCTGTCCCAACAGAGATGCTGAGAAATAACAGATGACTTGCCAGGGGGAGGGGACATTTTAGGATACCAGGGAAGTGGTAAACACATAAATAACCTTTCCCACCTCTTGTGGCATGTCTGTGTGCCCTGCCTTGGGCAGAGAAAGAGAGAGGCAGAGAACAGTAAATCATTCTGCCCTCGCTTCTCCCAGAGGAGAAACACCTGAGTGTCTCTCCCTGATGGGCTTGATGGGAACATTTTCTTCACTTCCACAGCATGAGTGATCCTGCCGGAAGCGTGGGAGATGGAACTTGTGAGGAAATAATTTCCAATGCTACTGAAATCCACCAGCATCACTTCTGAGTGCAGCCTGTCCCCTCACCGACCTCAGGAGCCTGCAGCACCGTTGCCCTTCTATTTTGGAATGCTCCCACTGAGGCAGCACAGCCCAGCGTTCCTGGCTGGGCCTGGCTTGTCTCACTGCACAGAAGTCACTCCTCGTGGCAGAGGTGACAATCCTGTGCTGCAAGGGGTGCCACAGCTGACACTTGCTGCTGAGGTGTGTAACCAGTCTATAAAACACGTGCTACCACGCCTGCTGCTTTGATATCTTACCCCTGTGGATCAAGGAGAGCCTCCTTAACTGCAGAAATGGGGACTGTGAAACACTGCAGGGAGAGACTTCATTGTCTGGCGAGATTGATATCAGCTCAGAATGCTTTGGGAAGGAGAAAAAAATAATAGAGAAAAATAGGGTGACTTTCATTGCTTGGCTATCACTGTGGCATTGGGAGATTGCATGGAACTGCTGTTGAAGGTCAGTAATGTCCAAGGATACGGTGAAATGACTATTTAGTAATAAAAGTATAGGAGTTCTTGGGGTAATTTTAATTGTTCCCTATGAGGCAGGGCTGCATCTCAACTTTGAATCCTACTTTTTTATTCTGTATCATAAAAAAAGATATAATAGACAGAGAAATTGTTCAGGGAAAGGTGATTGAAAAGGGCTAAAGAAAGGGAAGGTTTTCTTTTGGGATCAGGTCACTGTAGTACTTTTAGACTGGACAGAGAGAAAACACTAATTAAAAAAAAAAAAAAGGCTGTGTACAAAGAGCAACTGGACTGAATGAACTTACTAATGTTATCCAGATGGTCAAACCTGGGACCTTATTAATCTACTAAAGTTTTAATGTGGCTAATGGCAAATTGCCATTTATAATTGCATTATTCCTTCCAAAAAAATCACTCAACAAACTTAAACCCAAATCATCCTACCATGGGTGACGCTGTCCTCAGATGTAATGGTCACTGTGCAGTGAATCCCTGATTTATTCCCTTCTACAGCTGCTCTGCAGCTTGTGCAGACTGAGGACCAAGGTGCAAAACTGTTTTTTTTTTTCTTTTGGTAGGGCTCTTTGTTTAGCTGTAATACTTTTTACTTCAGAGAGATGGACAGCACTGTCTTTCCAAAAGTGGACTGATCACATTTTGGTTTCTCTTTGAGACCTCTAACTCTGGCTTGTAGAAGTTGCCACAGCTCCTTTCATATCTGTGGTAAGGTGCTGAGTTGTATTACATGATATCCTGGTATTCTTTTGTTCAACAGCTCTTTTCAACTTTCTCTGCCTGAAGACCTGTTTTACTTTTTTGCTATTGGAAAATCTAGAAAGTGAAGAGCCTTTTTGGAGACCTTCCTTCCCTGGAAAATTTACACAGAAGCCATTGAGCTATAAAGTTGAAGTTCAAAAAATGCAGTTTCACCTGACTGCTATCTCAGGCTTCCCCTTTTCCTGCCTTTATTAATTTTTCAGCTTAAGCACCTCAGACTTGTATATTTTTCATCCTTGACTTTAGTCATTAACCTGTACCCAGCTCCATGTCCCTCTAATTGGGTTTTAAACAGGTTGGTCCCAAATCTTTTCTATGCCCCTCTAAAACATGGTTACACATAGACTGCTGACAAATTAAGCCAGATTTGCTGCAGACTTCTATTCAAATGAGAAAAATATGATTTTGTGTACTATATCATCTGTACCACAAACAAAATTCTCCCCCCATCCATCCATCCCCTAATATGACTCCAGAGACATAAAAATATTACATGGCAGGGACAAACAGTGGGAAAGAAGAAGAAGGAAATTAATGAACAGAGGCAAGGAAAAAATGAGGCCCTCTGAGCACAGCTAGTTAATGAGATGGAGAGGTGATGCATTGATGAGACACGAGCAATATGCTGGAAGGAAAGGGAGATACAAAGAAAGAACATCTTATTACAAAACCTACCTGTTCTGTAGCAGATGAACAAGTGAGTATTGCATTGTACTCACTATCAATAACACTGCTTAAATTGGTTGCTTTGTGATGCTTATAACATGCAGATGATAGAAATCTCTCGTGTTTCAGTAGTGTCTTAGGCAATACAGCAACTAAATAAATGTGAACAGTAGAGCTACAGTTCAATTGCATATTCTTACAGATATCCCCTAACTCCAGATCCTCAGGAGTGTTAAATAAGGAGCTGTGCTGATTTAGTGACCCAGATGACCCACCTCAGTGTGAGTTCAGAAGGAAACCTCTCTTCCCTGAATACATTTTAAAAATCTATAGGAAAGACTTTGATTTTATTTGCAGCAGAATCCATCATGGCCAATTACCAGCAGCGTGGTTCTCTAGCTGCAACAGCCTACTTTGTTCTCTACCAGCCCAGGACACCACTGTGGCACAGAGCAGGACTTTGGTTTGTGTTTCAGCTTAAGGATTTATGTGTGGTGATGGGTGAAAAAAACTGTGGTGGTAAACTCTGTCCATTACCTGCAACATATGCTAATTATATCAAATGGGTTTGCCAGTAAAAGTTAATGACCAAAACTGTCTGTACAGATTTCCCATTCTTGCTTGGGATTTATGTTGTGATACCTTTGATTGAAAAAACAGGGCTTTTTTTTTGGCAAGGTAGCAATAAGTACTTGCAAAACCCAATCAAAAAGGCAGCAAGGTGATTCCACAATTCCTGGAAATATGCTCATGTAAGGCTTTATATTTATGTGCTAATTTATTAGCAACAGTTATTACATGTTGGATTTGGCTCATTCTAGAACCTAAATGCAACCCACAGGCTGCTCTACAGTCCTCAGAAGATAAAAATGTCCCTGCAAATTCTAAGTATCTTCACCTTCCCATGCCTTTTTGGAGGACCCAGTCTGCCATTTACTCAGAATACCCAGATCACAGGGAGATGCATTTCCCAGATACCAATCCTACAGGGACTCCAGTGGGACCAGTACTAGTGTAAGGAATCCACCATCTGCACTAAAGAGAATGGCAAGGACTCTTATTTTAATGCTCTGATAAATGTGGATCACTGCATTTGGCACAGGAAGGAATATTTTCATCAGTGACTCCACAACTGACTTTACATGTTCATGATCTTCAAGATGTGGAGAATATAAATATTTAGAGTCACTCAGACCTTTGGATGCTCTAGAACTGGAGAATTTGTGCTAAACTCTGTTCTAAAGGTACTTCAGGAGGGTGGGTGGAATCTGTGTTCAAGTGCAAAATGTTTTTGTTTTCAGCCTCTGCAAGGAGACTCAGATTAAATCCTTTCCTTTGCTGGACACTAACAATGAACCAAAGCTGGTTCTGACAATGCTGTTGCTCAAGAGATGAGCAACAGAACAGTCTGTAGATGCACAGTTTTCAGCATTCAAAACCTTATTCCTAACCATGGTTTATAATGGCTAAAGGACACTAATATCAATGCTCCACTGGTTTGGAAGCAAAGACCCAGAGAAGATGCCCGAGTTACCCAAAACTGTGCTGCATCCAGCACCTCCAGCTTTCCAGCAGATGGTCACAAGTGGAAATATGGACCTGCACCGTTTGTTAGATTTACACTGGGGCAAAAACTTCGAAGCTTTGCTTGACTGCAAGTGAGTTTGATATTTTTTCCCTTGAGTTTGCAAGGAAAAAAATAGTTTAATGAGGCACTCCTCTTCACCTGCGCTGTTTCTTTTTTATTCACAGTTTTCTTTTCAATGTTATGCAAGGTTTTGACCTTTTTTTGCCCTGAAGAATCACCAGGCTGATAACAAAAATTCAAAGCAATCAAATGCACTTCCTCCTCAAGGAGAGATAAAGAACATGAAATTACCATTGTCAAAGAAGACTTTTATTTGCCAACAACTTGGAAAGGGCTTTGAATAATGAAAACACCACCACCTCCTTATGTCTTTTCAGATGATTTATGTCCTTTGTCCTTTAACATCTAACAGTGATCATGATTCAAATTGAAAAATCATCTATCATCACTCACTTTGTAGTTGGGTGTTAAAGGACAAAGACAATACATAAAGTAGGAAAAAAAAATCAGATCTGAGGCTCCATTGGCTTTTCAGTTGCCAGCACATTCATTTGGTACCTTTTAGAAGGTTGAAAAAATAAAAAAAAAATGTTTATGCATTTCAGGGGGGCTGGAGGATCATTTAGTTAGCTCCAGGAAGTTAGGAAGTCTGGCCCTACATTTCATCTGCAAGTTGGTGAATGATATTAAAGTCTTAGGGAATCCAGTTAGGATATGAAAGTGCTGTTTCAAGTCAACCTCAGGAGTTAAAATGTGAACACCTGCCCACACTTGATGGAGGTGAAGAGGTCATTTTGAGAAAGGGATGAGGCTAAAGGCCTCTCAAGCCTTAGTTCAGAGGATCTTGCATCCAAACCAGAACTGGGGGCATTGTATTTTGGAATGGATGTATACAAGCAGCAGTGACTCTTATAAAGGAAAGACTCACACTTTGGGAGGGTTTTTGTACAATATCCAGCCTCAGAGCCAACTTGGGCTTTCTGCTCCCCTGTGTTGGGAAGATGTTTGCAGAAACCCCGTGTTTTTCCAAGATCTTGTATCATCTTTACTCACACACAGTTCTCCTTAGCTCATATCACAGGGGCAGCAATGTAAAACAAAAGCTTGGATTCATGGACTCAGGTTCTCCTGGCATTCTGGCCATCACCTCTGCCACAGTTTTCCCTTTTCAAGAAGCCCAGATGCTTTTTTTGGGGGCACAGTTTAGTGGTGGACTTGGCAGTGCTGGTTTGGTGGTTGGACTTGATGATCTTAGAGGTCTGTTTCAACCTTAATGCTTCTCTGGCTCTATGGTTTGTAGAGGAAGGGTAATACCTCCCTGCAGAGAGTGTTTCTATGTTTAGGGAGGCTGTGTATTTGCCTTGCCTGCTGCTGCAGTCACATGCTTAGACATCCTCTGCTCTAGCCCATCTGGCAGCTGCACATGGAAGCAAAGCCCACGTGCCAAGCCCTGCTTTTTATATCCTCATTAGCAAGGGAAACCTTTTGGTCTGACATACCTGACACAGAGGCAAAAATGAGTAATAGCCATTGTTTGACAATGTGGCATATAAATATACGATGAGGTAGCTTTTCACAACATTAGAGTATATGGAAATGGAAAGAACAGTGAGAGATTGAAATTTGTCTGTCTCACAATTGCAGGCAAACTGGGTTATGGAGCTGGGTCTAAGGATCAGTGCCATGGAACACGAGTTGCAAAGGTTCAAGAGATTGTTCATTGTTCAAACCAATGGCTAAAAGACCATTTCACCAATGGCTTTTTGTGCACTCAGTCTGAGAGCAAAAGAGCACAACCCCACACAAAGGCTCTGGAAATGTGAGGGACCTACAGCAAAGGGCCTTGATAATGGAAGTACTGCAATAGCAGAGAACTTGCCTGTTGAAAATACATGTATGATGCATGTCCTTTGCTACAAAGGAAGGGAAAACTCTCAGTTTTGTGCAATTTCCCTTTGCTGAATAAATCTCACCTCCAGAGATAAAACTTAATGCAAATAATTCTATATATTGACACATCAGCAGGCAAGACAGCCTTGCTAGTATATTTAATTGCATACATCACCATGTTTCCATAATTTACAACTGTTCCCTGGCCTTACTCTGCATGGAAGCAAGAATTCCTCATGTCCCAGTTCTCACAGCTGTCTGTCCCACATTTGTACTGAAGCCATGTATTTGTGTCCCTTTACCACCTGGCTCATGACAGTCTTCATTTAGAGTGGTTTTGGCTCAAGCAACAGTGATTTAAATGTGTTAAACTCAAGCTCAAGATTTCACTCCTTGTGACTCATGGCTCACCCAAGCATATGATCCCATGGGAGCACTGATGGAGGACACTAAATGTCCCTTCTGGAATTATTTGTGAAAGGATTGGGAAGGACCCACCCACCATCCTTTTCTGTGACATCTGAGTGATTTAAATATTCTGGCTTTCCTGCATAAAATACCAATAGTGGAAACACCAAAAGGCAAAATATGTCTAGAAAATCATGATTTAAATTTAGCCTGAGAATTCTGATGTACAAATCTATATTTTTTTTCCTCTGTACTACATTGTTGTTTGGGATTATGCTTTGGGCAACAAAGTTTGGCCCTTTGTTATTCATCAATTAAAATTAGCTATTATGTTTTCCTCCTCTTCTCTTGATTGACTCTCATTCTACTAATTCTCCAAATAACTTTACTTTTTTACATATAGAGTTTCCCAAACCAAATCTTTTGCAGATCCCAGAGTCATTCTATTGTCTATATAAATGCCTTAAAATACATGATTTACATGACAGGCAAATATGAGAGGACTTTTATTCTGACTTTTAAAATACCATGAAAACCTTCTAAAAAATTGGTATTGACCAGAAAATTGTGCATGAAAGTTGATTCTTGATGTTTTTTTACAAGGACTAGTTGTATCCTGAGGATTGTTTTCAAAGACGTTTTCACAAAGCCCTTGGATTTTAATAAGGAAACAAATTGAGTAGTCAGGCACTGAGAAAATGAAAGGTGAACTTGTAAGACTCTTTTGGTCAATACTTGGCAGGGCATTCATTAATTAGAACTGTTATTATTGCTTCTAAAACACTTTCTAAGACTTATTCCAAATAAAGTTTGAAATACTAATAATTTATTTCTCTAATATTTTTGTTGCCCTGCAGCCACATAGTACCCAATTGTAGTCATTATTACACCTACCCTGTTCCATCTAACAGAGGAATTAGTCTTTTTTATTAATGACAACAATTCTTTGTGAACCACTGTGGAGGGGCAAAAGCTCATATGAGAAGAGTTCAAGGTGAAGGAAATCAGAAGGAGGAAAAGACGGGTCTGTAGTGAAGCTATGTGAGCTGATTTTGAGCAGGAGATGTGCTGGAGGTATCAGCTTTGGGCTTCTAACTTGGAGATCTTGGAATCATGTTCCTTCCCTGGAAGTGTCCAAGGCCAGGTTGGATGGGGCTCTGAGACACCTGGTGTGGTGGAAGGTGTCCCTGCCCATGGCAGAGGGGTTGGAAATGAGTTTCGAGATCCCTTCCAACACAGATTTTCTATCATTCTATAGTTCTTCTCTCAGGATCAATCCTCTGCCTCATCTGCAGGGAGAATGCAGGAGCTGGGATATGGTTCACTGTAGGAAAATATACCCAAGCTAAGGTGAGATGTTAGTGGGTCTCACTGAAAGGAAGCTCTTGGTCCTGTCCCTGCCCTGCAAATTTTGTGAGAGGGCATGGAAATAGTGCTTTCGTGCACAACTCAGTTCTGGGAGAGGGGAAATTCCTGTCTGGCTCCATTCCTTAGTAAGTCTCATCTCTGTGGTTCTCTTGAGGGATTTCAAAGCACTCTTGACAGGAATCACTAGACAAGTATGAGTTATCACTGTCCCACCTAAGATGTTGATGTAGACTTGCCACAAGCAGAGGGAGCTTATCTCAAGCTATGGTCTTGAGGAGATGAAACATCTTCAGCATAAAAGACTCTTTTAAATCAAAACCTAATAAATTCTTGTTGTCCTTAGCTCTGTCTTGACTCTGCTTGCAGTTACCACAAGAAGTTACCACAAGTTATGAGGCTGTGGAATAGATGGGGAAGGAACATACCTGGTCAGCAGATTGGTCAGCTCTGCTCTTGCTGTAGTGATGGAACACAGCTCTATTTCCAGCCTTCAGGGAGCACAGGTTATGGGAACAGTGCCTTGGTACAAGGCATAGAGGCCCTGCAGGGGAATGATGCAGGATTTGCTATGTGTGCTAGACAGAGCTAAAGCAACAACCTGACAAATCCAAAAGGATGGAGGAGGAAAGAATTGCTGCAGACTACAGTTGTCTTCTTTTCAACTGGAGAAACTGCTGATGCATATTTTTATTGTTTAGCAGTCAATATGCAACTCTTTTTCAGAGCTTGCTCACCTGGGGGGATACATTCCTCCCCAAAGAAGTGTTTTCTCTGCCCAGATGGCTGGGGGTTTGCAAAATACTTTAGGCAGGCATGGAGGCATTATCCTGTGCTTATGCCAAGGCCAATGGCTTCTGTTCTTGCTTTGGGAAGAGCATTAGAGGACTCTCTGCAGCCTCTGCTCACAAATGCCAGGAAGGAAAGTCCAGAAGTGAAAATGTCTGTTTCAAAATGGTGCTTGATTGACTCTTTGGAAGATGGTAATGCTACAGATAGCCAAGGTCAAGAATGCTGATGCATTTTCCATTGTCAGCTGGGAAAAGAATCTCAATTTAATTCATCTGAATGGGAAAAACTTCTGTTTGACTCTGGTGGTACCAGGTTGTCACTCAAAGTGTTGAGGTGGTGAGGTATGTCTGGAGGTTGTATTTTGGAGAAAAGCAGGTTTGTGCTGCACTGTGGCTCCACTGGTCAGTGTCACATCATGCACGTGGGTTTGTGCCAGAGTGGTAAAATACAGAGCAGTGATGAGAAAGTCTCAAGCTGCACATTGTCCTGTAACCTACCATCACTGCAGATGGTCAAAAGATGATTGGAAATGTAATTTCTCAGGAAATTTCCAATTCCTGTCGCAAAAAAGAGCTTTAAAAGTCCTGAAAAAAATGCTTCCAGGCAGAATGTTCCATGGTTCACTGGGGGACGAAGGATGTGAGAAGGAAATTTGGTGTTTGATTCCTTCTGCATTGTCTTCTGAACTCCAGTTGTTTGTGGTTTGGAGTAGCTGGCTGGTGTTTTACATGAGTTAGCCAAGAGAACTTCCAGACTCCATGATTTTCAACATTCCTAATGGCCTCATGTGCATGTTCAAAGGGATGATATAAATTTCTCTTGTGAGTAAAAAGATCTCTTGTCATCTTCAGTGGACCTGCTCATTGGACATAAAGATTTACTGATGACCACTTGGCATTTCCTTTGTTAATTTCACAGAACCTGAGAATCAGAGAATCATTTAGGTTGAAAAAGATCTTTAAGATCTTTGAGTCCAACTGTTAACTCAGCACTGCCATTCCACCACTAAACCATGTCCCCAAGTGCCACATCTCCACGTCTTCTAAATCCCTTCAAGGATGGTGACTCCATCACTTCCTTGGGCAGTTTGTTCCAGTGCTTGACAATCCCCTTCTGTGAAGAATTTTTTCCTGATATCCAATCTAAACCTCTCCTGGTGCAACCTGAGGCCATTTCCTCTTGTCCTATAATTTTTTTACCTGGGAGAAAAGGCTGATCTCCACCCTCCTGTCAGAGAGTTGTGCAGAGCCAGAAGATTCCCCCCGAGCCTCCAGGCGGAGACCCCCCAGCTCCCTCAGCTGCTCCTCATCAGAGCTGTGCTCCAGACCCTGCCCCCAGCTCATTCCCTTCTCTGGACAGGCTCCAGCCCCTCAATGCTTTTCTTGCTATGAGAGGCACAAAACTGAACCCAGAATTTGATGTGTGGCCTCACCAGTGCTGAGCACAATGCAAGTGATCCCTTCCTCAGCCTGACTGCATTTAACTGCCCCTAATTATTTCCTTAGGGAACATGTGCCTGTTCCCCTAGTTTACAGATGAGGATGTCACCCATTCTATTTCTGTAGGATGTATTCATGGGATGAATGGAACAAAGGGAAATCATGTGTTTTTTAGATCTTTTCTGAAATTTGTCTTCCCTTTTAAATATTTCAGTGAAGTTCTGCGGTATAAAAGAGTAGTTTCAGTTCAGTCAAAATAGGTCACTCTATTTTTGCTTAGTGTATAAAAAATGAAAAAGGGTTCCAGCAAGGTAAAATGATAAGTTTTTATTCTAAAAATGATGAAACTGGACATTCAAGTATCATACGAACTGTCCTGCTTTACTGTTTAGCCCCCTTGAATCTCTCTTTGGTGTGACTTCATCAAGAGTCTTGTTGGTCGAACAGGATTTTCTGTCTCTGGACCTTTTTCTATCTGAGGAGTAGAAATAGCATTGCAAAGGTGTAAAGAATTTGTTTTTCAAGCTGCTCAGCCTCATCCCACCTCTGCCACACTGGCTAGCACTAAACTTCCTCAATAAGACCAGAGATTAATCAATGTTTGTTTCTTGGTGGCTGCACACATGCAGGCAGTGACTGCTAACTGTGCATTATCAAACTTCCACAGGCTCCTTTGGCTTTTTTCCCACCGATTTCAGCCGGGGAGCAGTGGAGGATTCAACCATCTGAGTTGTTTGGCTTATTAACTCCACTGACAACAGAATGGCTGCATTTCCTCAAGCCTTTAAATCTCAGCAGCCTCAGCTCTTCCAGCCAAATTAGCAGTAGCAGGAGGCGAGGGAGTGGCAATTCTGATGGAAGATGCAGCACTGCTCTCACCCTTTGGGAGCAGAGCAGAACGTCATGCATTTATATGTCTGCAAATGAGCAGGGGCACGTATCCTTCATGAGCAAATGATCCTTGGTGGTATCCAGTGGGCAGCTGGGCTGGAATCAATAGATTATGCTCGTAACAACAATTATTCAGGGAAAATTGCATTATTTGGAGCAATGGTAATGAAGAAGAGTTGGCAAAACACTACGATTTTAAATTATTTTATTTTACATAGGCATTTAATATGTCTGGATTGCTGGACGTGGTTTAGGAAGCTGAAGAGAACACCTCAGGTTGTCCTTATCTCTCTTGATATCAACAGCTTGATCTGTGCTTTCTCCTTCTCGTGGACTGGTTACTGCTGGGTGTGAAGCGCCTTGAATTACTTTACCATAATCAACAAAAAATTATAAGGCAGTTAGAATCCCTGAGTGCCCCTTCCACTCATTAGGGTTAAATATTAGGGATGGACTAATATACACAAAGCTGGTATTGTCTCTAGTGTATTCAGGGAGGTAAAGAGCGGAAAATTGTGAAAAGAGTCTCCCTGCTCATCTGATTTGCTTCACTGCATGTATGTGAAAACACTCTGAGCAAAGAGATATGAAAAAGGTTGTTTTTACACTAGAAATTCCTAAATAAACAACTTAGCAGAAAGACTAAAATATTGTGAAATAAGAAAAAAAACTTTAGCAAGGCAATCAGATAAAGGTTAGTGGAGCCCCCAGTGAGGTGAATAACTGGGCTGGGTAGATCCACCAATGCATGTTTGCCTAACCTGGGCTGTGAGAAGTCTAAAGCCAAGTTCCTCTGCTGCAGGCTGCCTCTGTGATTGTGAACTATTTCCTTTGCATCTCCCATCACTCAGACTCCTCCTTTAACACCTGTAAACTGATTTACATACCTAGCACAATGTTCGAAGTATTCGTATTTAGTGTTTTTCTTACAACTAAAGTCAAAGGAGTAAATGAGATTACTTTAGTGGGCTTGGCTGTATCTTCAATAGCTAATTAAATGGTGAGGGAAGAGATTTGAGTAGTTGAAGCCAACTGGCACAGAATGACCTGCATCTATACTATTAAACTATCTTAACCTTCAAATCAGGGTGAGTGCATCCAAAGTGTCGATTAGGAATAGTTCCTGCCTTATGTTAATTTCTGAACCACATCCAGGAGTTGTCTGGGGGAACTGTATTTGGCCAGGGACCATTCTAACAATATAACAGCATTTAGACAACTGGGATTTAGCACCCAAGTGTTAAGTACAGCCTAATTTTCTGGTGTGAGATTAGCACTTAGGATGCTAATAATGCCCTTAAACACACTTGGTGATTTTGCAAATGCAAAATATCCCTTTCCATTGGAAGACAGAGCTTTGGAGCATGTACTCTGGGTTATTTTTAACCAAATTCTACCTTTTACCTGCACAATCCATTGAAATAATGACATCAGCCTGATTTCTGACCCTTCCTATAAGTGCTTGCTCCCAGCTATTTAGTAAACCTCTCCAGCCCTACAACGTGACAC
The DNA here is from genome assembly GCA_013400585.1 of Chloropsis cyanopogon. Lineage (NCBI taxonomy): Eukaryota > Metazoa > Chordata > Aves > Passeriformes > Irenidae > Chloropsis > Chloropsis cyanopogon. Next base: position 13,521 of record WEZZ01038624.1, on the reverse strand, counting down.
ATCACGAAGATCAAATGCTGTTCCCTAGTTTATCTCTTAGAGAACTGTGGAGAGGTTCAGGGCTCTCAATAGAGCAGTCTTAATCAACAGCTGCTTCGTTTGTGACTCTTGACTTCTGTCTTTCTATAATGAAGAACACTAAAATATTCATTATCTGGGTGCAAATGTTTGAGGGTGATTACATGTAGATATGGTGGTGCCTGCAAATCCTCTGCTAAGGGGAACTGGGGAACTACTTAAAATTTTGTATGTCAGAATGAAAACTGTAATTTGGAAAGACAGAGACACTATTTCCCACAAGTAATGGAATGCAAAGAAACTGAGGACTGTGGTGAAGGGAAGTCAATAGTTTATTTACAAGTCCAGTTTTCAGCAGTAATGATTTCTAAAATGTTTAAGAAAAATGTGACAAATAGAGTAGTTACTAAAAAAGCAAACTTGGAAGAATTTATGCTACTATGGTTGTCAGCAGTTTCTTCCTTGACTGGGAAGTCCAACCCATGGGATGTGTTGAATTCCTGCCCATATATTTACTGGGAAAATATTTAACGATCTCTTCTAAATTATGTCAAACAAAAGACAACTATAAAGTCATATCAGTGCACTGAGGAAGATATTCTGTACTAACTAGAGTTATTTTTCAGACCTAATGCCAGGTCATTACGTTTCTTTATTAACATCATTCACTCTCTGGGCACAGAGGCCTGGGAATCCTCTTGTTTCCACAGCAGGAGTGGGGGCTGATCTTGAGCCATATCATTGCTTTGCTTCCAGGCTCAGTGGTGACTGGGAGGATTAGTCTATCACGGGAGACAGATTAGCTGAGGCTGGTTCATTCCTCCTGATAAAACAACATCCAGGAGGACAGAGATCACTGGAGAGCCAGGTGAGGAGAAGCGAGCAGGGGTGTGTGACCACCAAGGAAATAAAGACTCGAAGCTAACAAACTGCAGAAACATAAGAAAAGGCTGTGAACCGGCCATTTAGCCTGGAAAGAAGGAAAAAGCTGGAAACTTCTGTAAAGGTGCAGTGCAGGGCACAGCTTTGTAAGAAGAAGTAGAAATGTGTCCAGTGGCAGACACTGCACCAGTGTTCACCCACCAGCTCTGAGGTCAGCTTGCGTGGGGGAGGCAGCAGAGGACACTGTCAGGTGTGTCTGAGTGCCACAGCAGGACACAGCCACTGCTCCTTGGCCTGTGCTTCAGAAGGGACTGGTGGCCAAGAGGGAAGAGTGGTACAGAACTATTCTAGCAAGGCAGCAGTGCAGAGATCAATTTCCAGCAGTTGGGCCTGGCAATTCTGAATTAGCTATTACAGACACAGCCTCAGAGTCTGTTTTCTTGTGCTCCCTTTGAGTTTTGAGGATGGAGCCCAACACATCTCTTTTCACAGTGATACTAAATATACAAAGCAATAACCTCATATTTCACACACTTTGTCCCAGCTCACAGGGCAGTAATTGAAAAGCAAGAGAAAACAACAACAGCTCTTCCTGCTGCAGGAGTTACATCTGTTATTTGACTAATTAGTGACACATAATAACCTGTATGTGCCTTGGCAACACAAAAGCTGATTTAATTCTGGCCAGTCTCCACAAAAAACTCCCAGTCTCACATTCCATTTGTAACTGCAGAGGTATGTGTAGCAAACCCACCCATACAGTGTTGGGAAGTAATGCATCAGTGTAATGATGCTTTTTGAGGAAGAAGGCGAATAAAATTGCTGTGGATGGAAAGGTAGACGTGTCTTGCATAGTTTTGTTTGCAGCAAGAAGGAGGAAGATGAGTCTCTTTTTGCTTCACATGACCCATGACCAGTCCTACATTAATCCAATGGAGTGGGCAGGTGCCCAGTGGAGAGCCCAGCGTGCAGAGGAGGTGAGAGGGCTCTGTTATCTGGGACATCATGGAACTGGAAAGACTCAGGATCACTGATCTTTCTGTCCTTGTTTGTTTTGGTTGAGCTTTGCTTTTAGGTAAAATGTGTTTACTAAGCATTTTTCATTTAGACAGTTACTGATCTTATCTGGTGCTAACGAAGAAAATCATGGTCACAGCAGAAACTGGCAGTTGTGAGTTAATATTTTCTTTTACATGTATTGATTACAATGTCAAACATTCAAAATCAATTCACTTAAATGTCGCTCTAGAAAAAAAAAAATCTGTCAGTGTAATGGAATATTGCCAAGCTAGAGGAAAAAAACCAAGCCTGATTCCCTCATCCCTGAATGCATGGGTACATATGGTGCCCATAAGACAATCTTTTCTTGATATCAACAACAAAAATAAGGATAAAAAATTATAAGAAATATATCCTATCTCTGCAATATTTGTATTGAAGCATACAATGAATCCAGAAGTGATCTAAAATTCTCACTGCAAAACAAACTGATTTCACAACTTCCTAACTCTTTTCTTGCATTCTCCTTTCCCTGTTGCAGGTCTATAAGCTTGCTGTCCCGTTATCCCAGCAGTGTGCACATTTCCTTCCTTCCATGGGATACAGACTTACCACATCTCTGCAGGGATTTAGTGCAAAATCCTCCTCCTCATTGCTCCAGGGAGTGCTAACCCAACATTTTCATTTCCTGGAGCTGCAGATGTGTTCTGGCCCCCAGTGTGAAGGGTAGCTCAGAGCCTGCAAGACTGTCCCTGCTTTTTATTCCATTCTCCTCCTTGTAATCTGTAACCAAATAGGTAAATCTATCAAAGTACCAGAAACAGAGCAGGGCAATCTGCTTTTCACCTAAATTACATGAATCAGTATCATTTTGCTTTTAGGCTGCTCACACAATGGATTATTAATGCCTTGGGTATCCATTGGTCTATTCCATTCCCATGGAATCAATAGATGCTCCATATACCTATTCCAGGTATATATTATAGGTATATTCCATATACCTATTCCAGACATCATCTTCCTGTCTTTAATCATCAGAGATGGTGCTGAAGAAAAGGGCAAAAGAACTGCTTAATGAACAGATTTCAACTGTTTGAAGTCTGGATTTTGTGTAGGTTGGATGTGATGTGTTGTTTAGCCTGCTCCTTGTTTTCCATCAACTGCTTTCACTCATTCCTAACTGACCCATGGGTATAAATTAATCTGTGAGCTTTTCACAGGGTGGCTGTACCTTCTGCATCTTTTCTCATGGAGCATAAAGCACAATCCCTCACCCTGAAACATAACAGTGGTCTGAAATTATAATTCCCAGTGCAGGAGGGAAGAAATCTGAGCTCTCACTGAGCTAGTCCACCTTGCTGTGTTGCTTGGTGTAGTTTCTTCATGTGAGAAGAAACCACTATTCTTGTTTTAATTCTGCAGCCTCAGGGCCAGCTGTGATTGTTTGTCCCCAGAATTTAGCCCAGAGAGGGAATGAGAGAGGGAGTCACCAGAGAGAGGATTTCCTGGAGGTCATGATGATTAGAATCCCAGAATGGTTTGGGTTGGAAGGGACCTTAGAGGCCATCCAGTTCCAACTCTTCTGCCATGGACACGGACACTTTCCTCTAAACCAGGTTGCTCAGAGCCCCATCCAACCTGGCTTTGAACACTCCTCTGGGGACCCTGTGCCAGTGTCTCACCACCCTCCCAGCAAAGAATGTCTTCCTAATATCAAATTAAATCCACCCTCCTTCAGTTTGAAGACATTTCTCTTCATCCTATCACTCCATGCTGCTGCTAAAAGTGGCTCCAACATTCTCATAAACCCCCTTTAGGTACTACATCCTTTGCAGTCCCCAAAGGAGCAGGAATAACCTTTAGGAATGGCTTGTATCCTTTGCAAAGAATAAAAGCCATGATCCCAGTGCATATATTACAGTGCATATGGACCACAGTGAGCTGCTAGAAAGTGGCCCAAGGATGTGAACACTGAGACCAGAAGAAGCCTTTGACTTTGGGTGTCTGATGAGCAAACCTTGGTCACCATTTTCCCAAACTTTGCAGTACGTGGAGATGGAGGTTTATATGGTATTGCCAGTGGCTGCAGGCTTAGGATCAGGTCCCTCCCAATTCAGAATATTCTGTGAAATCTTTAGAGCTGTCTAAAACAATGTCCAATGAGGTAAAACTGCACAAAATACTCTGATGTTCTGTGGTTTCAAAGAATTCTTTTTTTAAAAAAAAGGCTCAAAACCCAAACCAAAACTGTTCTAAACCCTGGGTTTTGGACTGAAATATGCACTATGCACTGTATTTTAGGTACTCTTAGGTGTTGAAATTTAACTTTAAGGCCACAGTTATTTTATTTTGATTTTAACACTGAAATGTTTTACTAAGAAAATGTGGGAATGAAATAGTTAATCTCTTTTTCTGTCAGAAAAGCAACTTAATGCTGTCAAGACAAACTTGCCAGCCTTCATTTCCATATCTGGATGAGAAATGACCCAAAATCTGATGCCCAACTTCGGTCTGGACAAAGCTTTATATGTTTTTGATGACAGAAAGGAGGTTTTCATTCCCAAAAGGCTTTATATCCTTGGACACTAATGGGTGGTGGGAAAGAAGCAGTTGCTGGGACTGGGGTGCCTCTCTCAGTCCACCTCCATACCCTTGCTGTATGCAGGACTATCAATGGTGCCAGTGGGACTTGGCCCATTTTGGCTGGACCCCAGTGGATGCTCTGCTGCTCTCCACCCCCTCAGGTCCCTTCAGGGTACCTCTAGCAGCCCTGAAGCAGTGTCTGGGGGGCAAAATTCTTATTGCCACCTAGTTGGGATTTCAAAGTAATATTTTTTCCTCTGGGGACAACAACACAGAAATAAAGGGTTGAAACAACCTGAATAGCTTATGCAAGTCTGCTGGCAGAAGAATCCTTCTCTGGTGCCCTTTGTGCTGGCATCAAGAGAGGCTTCCGGAGCTTCCTTGGAGGTGGCTGCAGGAAGACCTCTCCCAGTTATCTCTGGGCTCCTCTAACCTTTAAACATGGCCAAGGGAGCTGTGCTGCCAACACATCCATCCTCCAGGGATTCCCCATCTGATTGAGGCTGGGCCAAGGAAGTGAGTCAGAGCTGCAGCAGACAGGCTGCTCCTGCCTCCTGCCTGCAGCCTGCCAGCCAGCCAGGAGAGGCTTAATTGATGTGGGGAAGAATTAGGGATGTTTCAGGCTCCCTCACTGCAGGGGAGGTGACAGCTATGGAAACAGGCTGTTTTTAGCAGCAGGACAGAGAATCCTGACTCAAAATTCTTTTTCTGGGGAAGTCAAGCAGGCAAGTTCTGTGTACGTTTATTGAATTTGCTTGAAAGTGGGTTGCAGGGGAAATGATGCTTGTTGTGAAACAAGTAGCTTTACCCAAAAATGAGAGAAATGGCTTAAATGTTGAAAAACTTGTTTTGACCTAAATGAAAATATGGATTTTTTTTTTTTGTTAGAAACAGTAGCTCATGTCAAAATTGGCTAAGTTGAGAAAAAATCAAAGAACATTAATAAGAGAAAATGAAAAGGACAGCTTTTAGTCTGATGCAAAATGGATTATTTGGAGCGGTTCTCTGGTTTTTTTTTCTTTGTTTGAAAAGAATAATCGTCTTTGATTGAACCAATAGTCCCTTTCTTTCTCCCTTCCTCTCACTTTTGGGAACTGACCATTGAAGTGAAATGTTACATGGTTTTCCAAAAGAACCATGAGGCTGTCCCTACTCTGGAAATGCAATAAATGATGTCTCTATAGATTTGGGGCTTTTTTGCTTGAGCTCTATATCCCTCTTGTTATTTTTCTGCAGTGCCTTGGCCTAGACCAGCATTCAACCCATAGTATGATGACAGGAATGCAATAGATGGTGACTGAACGACCCCTTGTCCCCAGTAGAGATCAGCTACTGACTGTCTCCTTCTTGTGCAGGGCTTCCTCATCTGGGCACCCTTCCACTGCTCTGTGCTACTGGAGGATACTGCATGCTGCTTCTGGATCAAAAATATTTTTGATTGGCAGCTTTCTGTGAAGAGAGAAATTGTTAGTGGTGAGTAAAAATTGTGACCTGCAAGCAATTTATTCTAAGCAATGCCTAATTGTCTGGGGTTACTCATTAGAGGCAGCTATTACATTTTTCAGTGCTGTTATCTAACCCACCATCGGGAGGGAAATAGGAGGACACTTGATGACCAAAGACCTATCAGCCTAATTATACTGTGATGAATTCCTTTCAAATCTGTAGAGCATTTAATGCATTCTTAAATCAAGCCATCCATAATTAGAAACCTTCCATAACACACACAGGAATCTGAGTCCCAGAAAAGCTGATTAATTGTTAATGAGGTTTCTTCACTTGCTAGACAGATTGGAAGAGGAGAGGAAGCAAAGCTGGAGGCAGAAGCTGGCATTGCTGTGCAGATGCAATGAAACTTTGCTGTTTGCCAGACCAAACTTCTGTTCTGTGGCTTCTTGTTGTCCAAGCCCTGTGGCAGTTTTGCCCAAGCCAGTTTTGTCCATTAGGGAAGTGATTTCTGCTTTTCCCATAATTTCAGACAACAGATGAAATAAAAATTGCCCCAACCTGATTGATGCTTCTGGAAATCATAGAAAAAGGATTTTTTTCACCACCCTCTGAAATTCATGCTCAGCTGGACAAAACTTGAGATGGTTTTTAAAATGTTCAGACACATCACCCATTTACTTTGTAAATGTGATGTTTTCAGCAAATGTCCAACTTGTTCTGTCCACAAAAGGATCTGATTACTCCAGAATATGGAGAATAGTCTATCTCAAAGGGGAAAAGCAAGAACTACAGGTGTTTATACCTGTGCACGTAAAAGGGAATGTCTTGTTTCACAGTAGGAAGCTGGAAGTGGGCCTATGGATGCTCAATTTACTGCACCATTTTGCTTACTGCATATTTTGCCTTTCCCCCAACTATTTTCCCTTTTATTTGTCTCAAAAGAAACAAACTCTAAATGTCTCCATCCATTCTGACCATCCAAAAGTCAAAATACTCATTATTATTGTACAGTGGTTTATATGTTTTTGCAATCTCTGATGAGTTTTGTGGCTGTCTTGTCAGAGTATTCATAGGAAATGAAGCTCAGACCTTGGAAAATGTAGAAATTTCTACTAAAATGTATATATTTTCTCTCTCTAAAATATTATGAGTTCCAGGCTTGATAGCTGAACATTTCCCAAAGCAAGAACAAAATGCTTTGTGCCCTTTGTTTGTTCCTGGAGTGTATTTTTGCTGCAGAGAATATATGTTTGGAGCACAACATTTGAGAAGGGAGCCTGAAATGAGTCTTTATATCTTAAGAATTATTTGAAAAATAAACTTGGAAGAGGGAACAGGCTTTAAAAACCATTTCCTAATATGTTGTTTATGTTCAGCTGTTTGAGTTCCGAGATGTCTAAATGAATGAAAGTCAGAGACACAGTCAGAGTTTATTAAAAAAGTGAAAATATATACTTGAACTTTTACTTCTGGAGAAGGTTCTTGGTAATTCTGCATTTCTAATTATTCTATTATATGGATGAAAACTGCACAACAGTATAATTTGTAGGAGATAATGAGAAGGAAGTATTTGTTGCTCCCAAATTGAACGCGTTGCGGCAAAATGGAATTCATGGCATGTCAAACAGCACCAATAATGGTGAGCAAAGCTGCTCTAACATGGGGAGATGCCTCCTGCAATTTAACTATGGGGAGCTGTGACTGAAACTGGAGACATATATTTATTCATATTGCATTTTGTTTTTTCATTTTTTAATTGTTTCCTCTTGCATGAAAGATGGAAGATGATGGGTGATCGGTGATCCTTGATCCAAAGTTGAGGATGCCCACAAAGCTCTGTCCTGTGCGCTCTCATGGCCCTACAGGCAGCTGGAAGCCTACTGTAGCTGTGAATAAAGGCAGCCTCACAATCACACCACACACAGTCTCTGTGTGAAGCTTTTCCCAAAATAAAGCTTGACATTCATATTTTTTGCTGGGGAAAGGGCAGGAAGACAAGTTGTACAAGGAGTGGAAAACTGGGTTTTCTGCTTTGGAGAAAAGCAGGCTGAGGTTCAATCTCATGCTCTGGAGGCTCCTGAGGTGGGGAATGGGACAGGGAGGTGCTGAGCTCTTTTCCCTGGTATCCAGAGGCAGGATTAGTTTGCAAGTCTCAGCAATGCCCCAGAACTGGACAGACTGGACATTAGGAAGCCTTTCTTTACCAAGAGGGTGCTCCAACACTGGAACACTCTTCCTAGAGATGTGGTGGATGCTCCAGTGTTTAAGAGGCATTTGGACAATGCCCTTGGCAAAATGCTTTAACTTTTGGTAAGGTTGGGTGGTTGGACTAGATGATGGTTGTAGATCCCTTCCAGATTAACTATTCTTACTCTATTTCTGTTCTAAATAGACCATAAAACTTTTCTTCTGTATTGCCCCCAAAAAAGAAATTAAATGAAGTTTTGCTAGGTGTAAGCAGTTGTATGGGGGTCAACTTTTCTCAAATATATATAATTTTTGATTCAGATAAGGGTTAAGATCTAAATATAATTGGAGCATGACCTGCTAAGACTGCACAAGCAAGTCCCCTTGTTTTTCTTTGCTTCCATTCTTAATCTCAGTTATATTTATTCTTTGGAAACATGATTTACATTCAAAAAATTCCTATTAAAATACACAGCTTCTAATAAAAAGACTTTTTATATTTAAAAGGCCTTTGTGCTTTCCTGATTTCTATAGTGTTTAGCCCAGCAGTTTAAGTTCATGTCTGTTCAGGGCTTGAGGTGCTGTTGAAATGAGAATATTCATAGCATTTTTTCAGTGAGTATTTATGTTATCATCCTAAATTGTTACAGAGGAGG
>WEZZ01038616.1:2346-14433 GCA_013400585.1 Chloropsis cyanopogon | reverse complement strand
GAGGTCTGACACCACGTTTGTGCAACTTGTGGACTTGACCAAGGGGTAGCAGACTGAACTTCAGGTATTTGACTCCACTGATTACTGTGGGTTATCAGTTTCAAAGGCTGCCCTGGGTATTGTTGACTCTTGTCAGCAGCCTCTGTATGTAATTGCTTGTTTAAATAACTGTAAAAATGCCACTGAGATTTTTCCACAGATAGGTTTTTATTAAATGCTTCATGACATTTGTCTAATAGAAGCCATGTTTGGTCTGTGTGAAGAAAAGCAATGTGATAGTAGTAAACTGTGGTGGTTTTTGTATTTATTTTTTTACATTTTTTCTAAACTAAGGTTTGTCTGTCCAGTCTTTGCTTGTTCCAAAGAACAGATGTGCTAAGCGTGTCAGTATTTTTTTTTTTCTGTGTGTGCTGTTCTCTTATTCTGTTTCTTAAGTTTATCTTGGTTCTCTTTCCTAGGCTGTGTGGATTGCCTGCCAGGAACTATAAGAAATTCAGGGATTTGTCAGAAGGGAGAAGGCTTTTAGCCTCTGGAACTTTTTCTGACATTCATTCTATCAATATTCTCCATGATAGGTGTCAGACAACATGGTGCTTACAGTCATGCCTGTTACAATGTTGTTAAATACAGAAAATGCATAGATATTGTTGAGTTGAACAGGTATATGTTTTATCATTGGTTTTCCATGAATTGCCATAGTGATGATGACTGATTGAGAAAAAGCAAGTGAATAAAGACCAGAAACAGCTTGTGCTGTGTTTTAGTGTTTGAGAGGATTTTTTTATTTTTTGGTAGCATTACTCCTGGTATTTTCAGTGAGTGTTGCTAGTTAGAGCAAGCTAAGACAGATCTGTATCAGAGAAACAATGGTTTAAAACCTTAAAATTCCTCAATTAACTTGTTTACCACCTTTTTGGAGTGGTTGGCTGACACTTACTTATTCCTGGCACAAAGGAACATGATTTTGATCTGATGGCTCCAAACCCTAGCTTTGATATTTCTAATCATGCAAAAGCATAAGTGATGAATAGAAGAATAAGGATGAGTTTGGTTTGTTTTTTTTTTTTTTCTGTGTTTNTTTTTTTTTTTTTTTTTTTTTTTTTTTTTTTTTAAGGACCATAATTCTTGTGGCAAGCAAACTGTAAGAGAAAAGTAGGCATAAACAGTAATTTGTGGCTGTTTTTTAAATGTCTTTCATACTTTGCAGTGGTGTATTCCCATAACATTTTTCAGGTGTGGGTATTTTTATTTTAAAGTAGAAGGTGTTTTGTTTTTTTTTTAATACGTATCTTCAGTAGATTAGCTTTCTGAATCTATTTTGCTCAAGTTTTTGATTCTCAAATGTCAGTGTAAAGAAAGTATCCATCCCCTGCAGCTTGTAAATTACTTTTCTGGCTTTCTAAAGCTTTGTGCAGAATAGGCTGACGAGGACTGAGGTTGCATGAACAGCACTGTTGGAGAAGATAGGAAGGAGTTGAAAAGTGCTTGTTGAGAGTTCTCTGGGTCTTGCTGTGCTTCATCAAGGTGGTGTTCGTGCTGTGGTTTGCTTTCCCCTTCAGAGGACAAGAGGCATGGTAGAAACCTCAAAATTCAGTTGGGTTATGAGCTTTTAGCTGGTAAAATCTAGTAGGCTGTAAGATGTAAAGAGGCATCTAGAAAACAGTAGAGATGGCAGTGCTGTTGTGCATGTGTTTTGGCAATGAATGCATCGTTTCCTAGGCCAAAAGCTGTGGCTTAAGATTTTCTTTTTTCCTGCTGTTTCTATTGATACTCTTTCATCAACTGATCCGCTTGTGAATTATAAAAAAAAAAATTAAAATGAGGAAATTGAAGCAAAGAGAAAATTGTGGTCTTGACAGATGGACTCAGGAAAGGTTCCTTTGTGATGTGGAATAAAGTGGGGAGGTTTTACGGTGATAGATCTTGCCAAGTACAGATTACATGTATGACCTTAATTAGATGACAGAGCTATTTATTAAGCAATATTAGAATTGTATATATCGCCAGCAAACAAGCTAGTCTGTTACAGATGCAGTGTAGGATATCAGATTATAAGTTTAGTGTTTCAAAACTCGTATTGACTTGGAAGCCTGGATAGGTGGTGACATGATGAGGATAAAATATTAGGGTACTGTTGCACATACTACCATAAGATTCTAATATACTTTGCTGTTTCTACCATTCATAATATAGCCGAAGCAAATTTGGGACTGGATGAAGGCAGTGGAATTTCATACACTCACATGCATGTACGCACAAAGTGGCTACTGCAACATAAATTTGAATTCCTGTCTTATCTAATAATTTCACTCTGCAACTTTTAAAAACAGTGATTGCCTCAACAAAAATAAAATTAAAGGATATGGGTGTTTGTGAGAGCCAAGGCAAACTTGGGAGCAAAAGGAGAAGAAAATAGGAAATGCAGATTTGCAGACAAGCTCTAAAGGTTGTCATAAAAGCTTGGGTTACATCTCTTTCAGAAAGTGTCCAGACTCTGCTGTGTTCTGTTTTCCAGCTAAGGAGGGGAAGTGTGTGGTATGGGAGTTGTCTGGGTAGGGTTTTAAAATAATTGTTAGGGTGGCCATAAGATGACTGGAGCAAACGAGTTGTACTTGCAACCTGTAGTGATGCTTTTCATGATGGTTATTGCAGTGACATGTTAATTGCAGATCACATGAAATCTCAATAACTTTTGTGGTGGATTATTGCTTCTGCCTGCTTGTTCCTTTGTGCTCTGCTGTGATAGCTGACAAGGGAGATGGCCAAATGCAGGGAGCTTAAATAATTGCGTCATTGTATCATGTGTCTACATGAGCAAGATGGCTATCAACCTTCAGGTGAAATAATGGCATATTTCAGTGTGAGTCTTCACTAATTCTTGGTGTTCTGATATCCTGACCATGTATCACTAAAAAAATTTTGTTAGTAGATAGAACCACGTAAGTGCTTTTTGTTAAATTTTTGGAAATACAGGTAACTGCCAAAGCTTAAAGAAGTAGCTTCTGTATTATTCATGGTGCAATTTGTATTGGATAGGATTGTGTCAGTACTCCAGGGAATGCTGTATATTATGGGGAGTGTTGTACCCTACCAAAACTCATTCAAACAAAAATCATATCATCATACATTACTGCCAATGCACAACCCTTGTGATTATTGCAAAGGTATCTTGAATTCGAGTATTATGAAAGGGTAAAATATACAGACTTTGTGTTTTCAGATATTAAAAAATACTTACATAGAATCACAGAGTTATATCACATCTGTGCTTTTTACATTAATTACCTTTCCTGCTTTTGCCTGCCATGAGAACCATTTCCTTGTAAGCTTTTATTGTATTCTTTTTACACAGGGAGCAACCTGGAGAAGTATTGTGGGTGTGCAAGCCAGCACTTCATGGTCTTTGAGAAGTTTGGGATTCTGGTGCTGATAATATAAATCTTTATTTTGAAAAAATACAGCAGTTGTGTTACTTTGCAAGGTAGTGGAGGGAATTCACTCCAGAGCATTAATTACAAAAGAAAGAAGTATGTTTTACAAAGATGGAAATTTGATAGTCAAATACCTTAGTACTTGGTAGTAATCTAGAACTAGTTTTTTTTTTTTTTTTTTTAATTGTTCCTGTAATGTCTGTGGTGTACCTGTGTTGTAAATGTTCAGAATAAAAGTACTTGTGGAACAAGGTCTGTCTGATTCTGTCAGTGTTATAACATATATTTTAATAACACTGAAATATTCAATTGGAATATGCTGCATACTACTGAAACTCCTGATGAAAACTCATGAACACTCACAGGTGACCTCAGGCCTGAGGGAGTAGAGGATATTGTCAGTTTGTATAGAGCTGGTGACATGGGATCATACAGCTCAAAAATAAAGGAGATTACAAGTGCAAACTAAAATTGTGGCAGCATTTGTTCTTCACTCTTTAAAATTGTTAATGAGATGGGATTATTTGGCTACTCTGTTCAAGGTGTGTTATTCATGTATTTGATGGGGCAGACGCTGTGCATGTGTATTTTCTGTGACTTTTTGGGAGTGGGGCTTTGTGGTTTTGTTTGGGTTGTTTTCCTTTCTGAATTTCTCTGTGAACTGTCCAAGGAGTGAGCATTTTCTGAGCTCTAGCAGTAAGCAAAGTTTGAAGTTCACTGAATGGTCCTAGAATAGCTGTCCTTGATACAAGTTAAACTTAGTATTAGGTTTATTTTTGTTTCTGGGAGAACAAACAAAATAGGAAATCAATAATTAAGTAGGCTGAGATAGTTTCTGTTGCATTCACCCCCCTAATAGCTGCTTTCCCATTACCCTCCCACCAAAATCCAACCAACCAGCAACAAAAAACCCCAACAAACAAAACCCCCACAAAACCTTTTGGCAACTAGTTGTTACTTGGAATTTATTCTCAAAGGAAAAATGGAGGGTGTCTGACACTGAAATTTGGTCTAGGAAGAGCTAGCTGGCCAGCAATGAGACAAGATTTAATTTTTAAGTTTAGGCTTTGTATTCTGTTTGTTTTAGTAGAAGGTTACCATGTCATCTTCATTGTCATTTGTGCTTGCTGGCATCTGCCTCTGCCAAAATATATGCTTCAAAAGTGCTTACCTGTTTTGCCCAATAATTTCATATGTAAATAATGAGCTAATTAAAGAGCAGCTTTTCCCTTAAAGATACCTTAAACTTTTAACAAAATGGGTTTCATTTTGTTTTCGTAAGTTTTTGTTTTGTTTGTGTTTTCCTGTGTGTCTTGGCTATATGTGAGCTATTTGAAATGTCAGATTCATAAAATTGTGTCATGGACACTTTGACTTGAGACCTATATGGAGAAAAGTTGTCCTGTTACCTGGGGAGTTCACAGCCTGCCTGTGCTCTAAACTGAGGTGAGGGGGAGGAGGAAGGTCTTGCCAAAAGGGAAAGTTCTGGGCAAAGGACAGGTCAGGGCCTGGTTGTGGGACCCTGCTTTTGGCTTGTCCTGGACTTGGGAAGTGCTGGGAGCCTGAGGAACTAAATGGGAGGGCTGGTGGAGAAGCTGAGTTGGTCCTGTGTGCTCTTAAAGGATCTAATAGAACAGAGTTGTATCATGTGTGCAGGCTGAGATCTGTGTTGGAGAACAGATGTGAGCCTCCCCCCAAGGTCAGGTGTTACACATGAGTGCAGTGCAGTTCTAGCAACTCTTTCTATACTAGACAGACAGATGAATTGCTGGTTTGGACTCCTTAATAGTGTCCAGATCACTTTTTGTTCATATTGTTCATTACATATACTGACTATGCCTTCATGAATCTAGTTTTTGTGGATTTTACCTCAGTAAGCAACCTGAAAATTTATGCTTGATTAGGAATAATTGATGAACTTAGGAAGCTTCTCTGAAGAAGCTGTCTGACAAGTTGAAAATTTGTTTTTTTCAGTTGTATTTCCTAAAATCATCAAATGGTTTGGGTTGGAAAAGACCTTAAAAATCATGCAGTTCCAACCCCAATGCTATGCACAGGGGCGCCTTCCAGTGCAGGTAAAGGTAAAAGAACATTTTAATTTGAGCCCTGCTTATTGTTCTCCTCCTCATATGATATGTAAAAAGACGTGCTGGATATGTACAGATATGTACATCTTAGATACATCATACATGCTTAGATACATTGTATCTGCTGGAAAACTTGAACAAGCTTTTGCTCCATGTTGGACATGAAGCATAACTGCATGGGCTGTGTGATAATTTGGATTTGGGAGAGAGGCCATGGTTCTGGGCTGTGTCTGCCTGTCTGACCTGTACTAAAGGACTGTGGGGGAGCAGGGCCTTTCTGCCAGTCTCTTGTCTGTCTGGTGTGTTGCTGGAAGCTTTTTGTCATAACCAATTGCAAGTGTGTTGTGTAATGTGGTGCATTGAGACACCATACCAGGGCTTTTGAGCAAAGGTGTCTGTAAACTTTGTCACACAATCACCCACTCTGTGGCTTAACATTTAAAAGAAATTAAGAGTTCATTTAGTGTGCACATTCTTCAAGGCACTAAATATTCCACTCAAAAAAAAAGTGAGAATAATTATGAATTTTTCTTAGAGTAAATGAATGATGGACTACAAGAACTCAGTCTTCCTTCAAATTTAAAAATAAGGGAGGTACATATTAACAGCTCTTTGCTGTGTAAGAGGCTACATGATGTGTGGCATTACACTAATTCTAGCCATCACACTGCAATGAATTAAACTGTCTGACTCCCTCCTTGGTGATGTAGAGGTATGTTTTGTCCTTTGCAGAGGAAGACAGATGCTAAACTACTTTCGAGGTAGTAGCTGGGCTATTTTTTCCATGGTTTTGTGTGTTTTAGCCTTGTGGAATTCTAGTGTGCATAGATAGAGAAACACAAACAAAGAAAATTAATGCAAGCGTAGGGGAGGTGTATGTGATTGCCAGTAATCCAAGATATATTAGAATGTTTTGGCATTTGCAGTGCTTGTAGTATTTGTCGTGATCTCCATTGTTGGCTTTATATATCTTATGTTCTTTGTGGTAGTTTTTAAATTTTATTTTTTTTTAAAGCAGAACTGTTTAGCTACAGTAGATGTGAAGTACTAAATGTTCAGAGAACAATTCTGGCCGAAGGGGACCTCGCAAAGCTGTTTGTGTTTCAGCCTCCTGCTCCGGACTGGGTTGATGTTGAATTGGGACTGGATTGTTCAGGATTTTGTTTTCTTGCATGTGAAACCTACAGAAATGGAGCCTTGATCCTAAGAGAATATTTATTTTCTTCTCTCTAGGTGGCACCCCCTGTCAATTTTTGCATATGTTTTACTTGCAAATTTTCATCCTCTACCAGTTCAGATGACGATTGAAAAAGGTTTCTGACTGGCATTGCAGACTGTGTGTGTTAGGAGGGAAAGAATAGGCAATTATGCTATAGATGGTAATATATGTGTAGCTTTGTAAAAACTGAATGAGAGTTCAAGGTCTCCAAGAGTAGAAGGAAAAGTTTAAGTATGACCTTTTGGAAGGGATAGATACAGGTTATACATTTATTTCTGGAATCATAAATAGCCAGGCTACTCTGATGTAAAGAATAAAAGTTAATGAAAAATTAAACACATTAATTCTTTGCGTAGCTAACAATACTGGCTTTCTTCCTTGATGCCTTGGAAGTATTAGAATCATTATTATCAGCTTTGCTCTTCATATGTAGCTCACAAATGAATAGGTTAATTTCCTAAAAAACTCTAAATACTTGAAGTTTTGGGTCTTGGTTTTTCTGCTTTGTTATTCCCTTGTGCTGGTGCATATCAAGTTGACCTCAAATAAGGAGGCTGTGCTGACTGAAGCTCTGGGATTAACCTGTTGTCCTGCTTGGCTTCAGTTTGTAGGTTTTTCTTTGGCAGTTCTCCAGTCTGGAAATTGGAGCTTGTAGTATTTTCTAGGCTTAGTTCCAGTAAAAGAGATATTACTTGTATGTTCTCTTGTATGAGTTTCAGGTGGGAGAGGGGATGTAAACAATCAGATTCGCAGATAATCATATGCATACTTATATTTTTCAATCAAGACTGTAATGCACTGCTTTTTCTATTTTGTACTTTAAAGATAGACAGGTACTTTAAAATACAGCTTTTCAAGCAGGTCAGCCAGTGCAAATTGTCTAAGTTCCTTTATAAAGAAAAAAAAATAATACTAAATAGTCAGAAGAATGTCATAATGAGTGGCAAATTACTAAAAAGGGAAATTCTGTCCAACATATAATCCATTACTATGTTGCTCAGCCTTTTGCTGTTTAAGCTTATCCATCTGTAGTGACTGCTTAGTAATATTAATTCTCGACAAAAAAGGTTTTGTATAAATTAAGCTTATGTCAAAATTTTATATGAAAGATGGCTCTAACTCAGGTAGTTGTTTTAGAAGGTGTCTTAGTCTTAAGCAGACACGATGAATCTGAAATTGCAGAAAACCAATTTTATCTACCCAGTAAGTAAAGTGTTCTATTACATTTTCTATTTCTTAACTCCTAATATTAGATAAGGGTTTATTCCATGATCTTGGAAGTTTTCCCAGTAGTACTCATAGTTACCACCTGCATGTGCAGTCTATCAGGATGACTAACCCTGGCAATACTAGACTTTATAAGTTTGTAGTTCTGCTTTGAACTGCTGCAAGTGGTTTTCTCTGTGTCCCACTTCGGATATTTAAAAATCTGCTGTCAACTTCGCTGTCTTGATGTGCCAGATAAGTCATATTGTAGAAAAGACTCACGAGTAATGAAGTACCAGTTAATATTCTCCCCTGTATTTTGTTTGCAATTTTCTTCAGTCATATCAATTCAAAACTTGAATCATAAGCTTTCTAATGTTGTGACAGATAAGTCATATTGTGGAAAAGACTCACATGCTTTGAGGCTACAAAGTAAATGATGTCTAAAATTATTGGGCTCTCCGTAACATCCAATACAACTACAATCCCATCAGAAGGGAGGTGTCTTGGAAGTTATGTCATATGTGCTTAGGAGCTTAAATCATATGAAAGAGGCTATGTGGGATGAATCCAACAGCTAGTGGACAGTGTTTTTTCTGCAGTTACATGCTGAACAGATTTGGTTGATGCAGCAGATCATACAGTTTTAGTCAGATTAGAGATTGTGTCAAAGAGATGTGGTACCTTAGTGTTTCACAAGAGTAGCCAGACTATGTAAAATCTGAAGTGTCCTGTTTTCTATTAAGTTTAAAATATTCAGTATAACAACTTGGAAAATCTGATGTTTGCCTTTTTTGGATAATAAAAACTTGTTAATGGCTAGCATTTCTTACCTCAGTATTCATTCTAACTGAAGTCTGGAATAAACAGTGTTTAGAATGCACCTTGAAAATGATTGGCCATGAATGGCATAAACTACTCATAGCAGCCCTTAACAATCCTTGCTTTTAGCTTGTTTGTCTCCTGTGGGAATAGACTTGGTTGCTTGGGGCTAGTTACAGACATTTCTCAAGTACACAAGTTCTAATTATACTTCTAGTACATTGACAGTAAATTATGAAGACTTGGCATTGTGGACTGTGTAAGTGTTTGAGTGCTTGGCTTCCCTTGTTGGTCCTGTCTGCAGTGAAAGCAGTTAAGAATTAAATTTAGAAAAGTTTGTGCTGTGAAGCCACTGTGGTGCCTCTGCTGAGTATAAAGAAACTGATGTGATAATGGTGTTCCTCCCCCCACCCCAAATATCCCAGATCTTATTTCCCAATCACTAGAGATGACTTTTTCTCCCTTAAAATGGTCTTCTCCAAAGGCTGCTTCTCCCAGGCATTACAGGGAACCCGGCAAGCAGAGCAGGGCTGTGGGAGTTGAACGTGTGGTCTGTGTGAGCAGCCCCCACAGCTCCTGAGCCTGCAGAGACAGCACTCCCTGATCAAACCAGTGACAGCTGATCAAAGCTGGCTTAGTGGTCAGTAATAAAAGCAATACTCCTTCCTTCTCATGCCATGTTTAATGCTTGTTTTTCTAGCTATGATGCTGTGTAAAAATGTCACACAGGCTTTTCTCTCCTGGAGTACTGTGAAGTTTTGTTGGTCACAATAAAATGCAGAGGTAAATGAAAAGTGGATGGTGACAAACACTTAAAGGCCAGGAAGAAACTTACAATGGCAGGATATTTGTGTGCATGACAGAGGGATTGGGAGTATATGTTTGTGCATGACAAAAAGAAAACAAATCGTGTCTGTTAGCTAATGCACGAGAACATGCACATTCTAAAACTAGTAGAATGTAAGGGGTTATTTAATTAGGTGGAATACTGTGGGTTTATGGAGAGGCAAATTGTTACAGGGAGAAAGGTTTGGAGAGGCAGTAAAGAAGCCAGATGTTGCTATAGGTACCTTTTCTCGAACCATCTTTTTTGACAGTCTCTTAAGATGGCTGTCCATTTAAATCTGCTTCAAGTTTTATAAAGAAACAATCCTTTAGTAAGGGGAGGTTGTGTTTGTTTGATATTTATCAAGGATGAGAAGTTTTATTTAAGTTTCTAACATATCTTTCAAATAGTGATCTGAACAATAGTTTGAACATGCAAGCTGTTGATTTTATCCGTTATATCATGACTTTATTTTTAAGTTCTGGAGCATATTTTTAAGGGAGGTGAAATACAACTTGTGGAAATGAGCAATGAAGCTGTAGCTGGAGCAGCTGGGCAGTTTTCTCTCGGGGAATTCAAATAACAGTTCTTACTCCATCATGTGTCTGCCAAAGTGGGTTGAGTGGCAAAGGTAGTGAGGACTATCTGGTGTTTTATTTCAAATAAATCAGGAGTTCTGACTGCTGATTTAAAAGCTTTTTTTCCGTTTGGTGGACAAATAAAACTTTCATTTTTAATTTCTTGTGAATTTATTTAGAAAGATAAGTCCTTAGCCTTGTTTGAGCTTCATTTATTGCAGTTGATGTTACTTGTAGCTTTTCAATATGGAAGTCAAACTGATGCAGCAGACTTGAAATCCAAGTTTGAAGAGAAACCTGTGTCTTCTTATATTTGCTGCTGGGGCAAGCTAATAAAAAACCCAAACCCACAATATACAAACCAGCTTTAAAACAAAATTAAAGGGTTATTGAAGTCAATTTTGTCACTGTGCAGGGCTTTTACAACCCGTAGGAGGTGTGTGAGCTGGTGTTCTCACTGCACAAATAAATGTTTCAGAAATGGTACCAACTGGGGCTTCCAGGTTACTGAAGTCCTGCAAGAATTAATAACACTTGACCACCAAGAGGAGAATTATTTTTACAAAAATTCTGTTTTTTCCCTGAAGTCTATTGCACAGCAATTTTGTTTTGATTCCAGCTTTGTAGAAGTGCTGTAGTAATCCCTGACTCTTTACCCCAAACTAGACCTTGATTTCTGTTAACACAAAGGTAGTCTGTTAGCAATAGCTAGCAGTGGAATCAAAAGGAAATTGATAGGCTGTTGTTTACAGCTTCATTAAAATGAATTCTGGTAAGTAAAACATCTGAGTTCTTTCCAGATTAAGGTGCTTTTAAGTATTTATTGATATGATGAGTAGAAACAGTTTTGAATGTTCCACTAATAAATACATGCTTAGAAAAGGAACAATAAGCTGCTTTTACCGTGGGGAGAAAATCTCATCTTTGGTTTCCAGCTAAATAGTACTGAATAACAAGAAGAATTTGTGAACTTATAATAAAAATACATTAGTAAACCAGATGAATTTTTGACTCAGTTGTGTCCATATTACAAACAAATTAATAATTATATTGTTCCTGTAGGTTATCTGTGAATATGATTAATGTTCAGTGTTACATTTTTTAGTGTGTTTCGGCAATATGGAAACCTAAATGTTTAGCAAGAGCACAATTTCAAATTAAAGCAATAAATCAGAGTTAGTGAAGTAAGGTATGCAGTGTGCCCCACTCCACGACAGCCACCGAGAGAGAGCAGTGTCTTCTCCCACTTCTTTTGGCAGCAAGAGCCTCTTTATCAGCTGCTGTCGTTCCAGTCACGCTTGTGTTCACGTCTTTGCTACATGCTCTGCTGATTACCTTGGAAAAGGGCAATGCTGTAACTGTTCAACTGACCTTTCGGTTTATTTTCTCTTGTGTAATATGAAACATGAGCTAACGCAGCCTTAGTCTGCTGATTTTGAGAAAATCTGTCGCTGCGTTTCTGCAGCTTTCTGCTCAGATGTGATGGGGTTTCTCTGTAGTTACATTAATTCCAGAAACTCCATCAACTTCAGATATCATCACAACGGTGAAGCAAATTATTATAGCTAAAAGAGGGGCTTTAGTGTACAATTCATGCATAATAAAGACCACTTAGCAGAGGAATAGTGAGACAATGACTATTAAATGAAGAAATTCTATACCTAAATAAATGAAGTATGCTGCTGGTAAATTTGCCTCCTTACATGCAGAGAAAAAAAATATATAGAACTCTCATTATTTTGTAATTGCTGTCTTATTTAGACTGTGTCCTTGTGATAGGGAAGCTGTCTTGAGTGCTTTTGCAGATATAGAACATACATAGCTGTGCCATTCCGGGATGTTGTAACACAGCTTAGTATTGTAAGGTTTGGGAGTTTGTTTTTGTGTGTGTGTTTTTTTTATTTATTTATTTATTTTT